>CAJGYO010000081.1:0-274394 GCA_904845875.1 Miscanthus lutarioriparius
CCACATGAATCTCAAAAATCATTGTTCATCATTTGATTTCGAGGTGATTGGTCTTCTATTGGTATTCATTCTTATGGATTGATTGGTTCTATCTCTCGAATTTGGCGGTATAACTATTCTGTTTCTCTCTTACATTATCAAGAACTAGTTGTCAAGCTTCCTTTAGTGTAGCTAGTCGTGTGAGTTGTAGTATTAGTTTGGTTAGTGTGGCTCTTTAGTTAGCCTTTGAGAGCACACTTAGTCCAGTGACATAGCCATTGTGTGGATAGAGACTATAGGAAAATTAGGAATTGTGGTGTGTAGTTTGTATTTTTAGTAGGCTAGATGCAAATAATTCTCACTTCTCGCCTCACATTTGCTCCAACCAGCTTGCAAGGCGTTGTTGTAGAAATTTTTATCAGGCTATTCACCCTCCCTCTAGCCATTAGGACCTTTCACAAGTTTGGTTCAACTTATTTTCTCCACTGAACCTTTCGGCCTACCCATTCTTCCCAGATGAATCTAGCTTCACCGAATGGTGGCGAGGGACTATTAAAAGAGTGAAGAAAGAGTATGTAGCGTTAATTCTCTTATCATTCTTGGGGGGTTTGATGATCTTGAAAGTATAGGAATGCTTGGTGTTTTTAGGGTGCCTTCCTCTCAATTAACCTTGAACTTGAGTTCGTTTAAGATGAACATGCCATTTTTGGTGTTTAGCGGCGCTAAGAAACTGCAGGTCTAGGACTCTTGGAAGGGTCGCCTAATTCTTAGGGCGTGGTCAATATCTTGTGTTTTCTCTGCTTTCTTTAAGGCCTTTTTTAGTTTGTCTTCTAACTCTCACATTCAGTCCCCATGAAGAGGGATGGTGTTGTATGAGGACCCCTCACTTTTCTCTAACATAAATGAAACTTGCAACTTCACTTTCTAAAAAAAGTATTGTGGATAGTGGTTTGCTATTTGATTAGAGCTACAACAAAATACTTTTATCGCCATTGCAGTTATCCAGCTTGTTTCAGTATTTTATAGAGATTTTTGTAGCTATTCACCCCTTCAGCCATTTAGGACCTTTCACTCTGCTGCTGACGCCCCTTGCTCTTTTCTAGAATGGTGCCTGACGAGGAGTCATAGGTGAGCAGTGAGCTCAAATGGCTGTCGCCGCCACGAGCGAGCTAGCATGGAGCTTGCATCAAGTAAGCGAAGGCAGACGAGTGGAGCCTCATTGGGCCATTTACAGTGTAGCCCACGCCTCGCTTAACCTCCTACTTGGCCACTGGTAAGGATCACTAAACTCCGATGAAAACACGCCGGCAAAAACATAAATAAATATGCATTGGTGGTTGACATGTGTAGTCAAGGCATAAATAGGTTTTAAGAAGCCACGTTTGTTTAACCAAGTGGCTGCCCACAAACCACAATAGCTTTGCACACCTATATCTCATAGGAACTTTTTTAGAAGCTTACACTCAAGGATGACTGCCAATCGGGGTGAAAGCTCTAAGTTTGTTTTTGGATAATTGATGAAAACCCATTAGACTAATCTCTTGTATCTAAGTGTAAATTAGATAGGATAGAATCCAATCCAAATAGAGGAGCTAGATGAGTGGTCATGGGTGTTGTAGTAGATGGCTCAATGAAGATCAAGTGCTCTATTTGAAAGAAGAAAGAGGAAAACAAAAATGGTGCAATGCAGCAAGGTATACTGATAGGAGAGCATTTTATTTTGCCACTGGAAGCACACCATGTGTGGGTGAGTGGATTTAAGATAGAGTAAGCATTATTAAGAGGGTGAAACTCATCATGAAATGCGGTTATCAAAGGTACATGGGATGTTCGTAACTCATTACATATGTATTTAGATTCTAGTGAGTGCCAACAATTTTGAAATGCTGTTGAGAGGTCGCTAACACAAAGTGCACTAATGATGATACACTCTGGTGGTTAGCACTTCAGGAACATGGTGGTGGTTGAGGTGAAAAGGAGGGAAAAGCAGGGATGGATCTCTGACTGGGACAGACTGGCTCCTGGAGGTTAGAGTCCTGGTCTGACTCTGGCTGACAGCACCGGCAGCCTGATGCATCGGACAACGAAAGGCGTGATCGGACCTAAGCACAAATCTGCTGTCAGTGGCTCACCGAACGGGAGGCAACGTGGCATCGAGGATGGACCATGGCTCTGGGGTCCAGAAGGCAGTACCGGATGAGTCGCGATGCATTTGACCTCTCGGGAGAGCTCTACGTGTAGAACTAGAACCAGGGATCGCGGGTCTGATCGGTTTAGCCGATCAGGTTCGGCCATCTTTTTCCTCTGGAAGAATGCCACTGGAAGTGACCGGACTCCGCGTTAAAGAGTGGGACCGACCTTAGGGGATCAGGGTGCATTCCAAAACAGTTGACCACGTGGTGACTTGACGGACTGCGGAGATCGACGCACAGAAGCGCTTGAAGCTAGAGACACGTGGTGTCATCTTGTTGATCAGACTCGGTCTGGTCGGTAGCGCAAACCGCCCACGCCACCTAGACGCCGGCTTGGTGCAGCGAGGATCTCGTTGAGCGGAGGTGGTGCTTGTTCTCGCCCGATCGTGGTAATTATGAGGGCCTTTGAGCTGCTTCGTGGGGAGATCACGTAAAGCACATCTTTAGTGGATTGCTCGTGGCTTGTGGATCCCCATCTTGATGTTGGTTGTATGCGCACACCGTTGGGTTAGGCGTGTGATGCCTATTAGCGCAGTGAATTCCGGGCGGTGAATCACCACAATGGGACTAGCTTGCTTGGCAAGCAAGTGAACATTGAAGAAAAATCATTGTGCCACATTATCTTCCTCGTGGTATTCATCGTATTCATTGTTGATCTCTTGTCCTGCTAGGTATAATCACTCTATCACTCTTTGTATTTACATTTCATATACTTTTGTAGTGATAGTCAGAAGCTAGTTGAGTAGAGTAGCTTAATTAGTGATAATTAGTTTTGCTAGCTTTCACACCTAGTGTAAAGTAGTGACATAGCCATTGTTTGATACATAGAGATCATAGTATACTATACTTGTGGATAGGTGGCTTTGAAACCCTTGTAGTGTTAGCGCAACATTCGCCCGCCATTTAGTTGTCTAACCATTTGTCTTAGTGTTATTGTAGAAAATTTTTATAGGCTATTCACCCCTCTAGCCATTTAGGACCTTTCAATGGATGGGCTAACCTGATTTACTACCGGTGGTTTGGTTCGTGAGTGATTTAGGATGGGTCCGTCACAATAAAGTAATATTCACTCAGATTTGGTCGCCCTTCGCCCCTCGAAATCAAGGGATGGGTTGTCCCCAACCACCACCGCCTCTTTCTTCGCCTCACCATCTTCTTCTTCGCCGGCCTTCTTCCTCGAGCCTTCCTGGCCACGCCTTCCTCCTCGAGCTCACCACGCTCACTTGCTTGAGCTCCTGGCCCGCCGGGATGGGAAGGCACGACTGACGACCATTGGGAGGAGCACATGTAGGCTGGGACCTGATCCGCTATAGCGAGGTTTGGTGTTGAGCGTGGGGCATGGCGGCGGAGTTCTCAAGACGAAGCGACGAGGCGCTACCGTCGAAACAGCCAAGGCTTCTGGCGCAAGGGCTTACCAAGTGAGATTCGCTATAGTGGTGCGGGTCTTCGATGTAGGGCAGCGGTATGCTAAGGGGCAAGCGCGCAAGATGGCATGTGGGCGGCCAGCCAGAGAAGAGGAAGAGAAAGAAGATAGGTTACAGGGTGGGGCCACCGATGACATGTAACAGATAACTATAGATGACGGTGTTAAAATTCTATTCATCCTATCTCTCTAACCAAACAAAAAAAACAGGGACCTCCCAACCTCAACCAAACATGTGGTAGGAACCATCTCATCCCTCAAAACTAGATTGGGTTCATTCATCCTACCTTGTCTCCCAATCAAACGTTACCTAAGATAGCGTGTCAAATTTCTATATGGGGTCCACTTATATTTATTAAAAAACAAACCACACGACAGCTTGTCCCATGCCTTTCTCAGACTCCTCTCATACACATGGCAGTAAATATTTTTGCACGCTTGTATGTGCTGTGTAATGATTATACACCATGACTACATCAGCATAAATAGCATACCTTTATACATCATTTAGCTTTTAGGATTGGTTTACTCTCTTTATTCTAGAATTGCATTTTTTTTAACAGAGGGCTCCTTTGTTCATAGATACTGATAGTTCTAGAACTAGAAACAGACTGTAAAAAGGATTGTCATAAAGCCAACCATCCTTTCAAATTGAGTCTCTTCTCGTTTTTTTTATTTGAACAGCTCTGCCTTGCAGATATATTTCTTCAAATTAGACCTGTTCCTTACTTGATCTAGATCGCATGACAGTTACAGGCAATGCCTTGAAATGTAGGGAATATATTCACCTATCAGTTATCACTAATTCGTTCAACTTTCAGTAGCGAGCCAAGCGCTGCCTACTACACTCCACAATGGTGGACTATGAGTCAGCTGCACTATTTCGGTTGCCTTAACAGAAATGACACACAGCAATTATGCTGCCATACGCTACGCTCATCAGCTGTTTTCTCACACACAATCGCTCGCTTACGCTGGGCCTTCGCCGCTTTCTATAAATGCCGGCGCGGTTCAAACCAAATCACACGGAATCCCCAACCAACCCCCAGCGCGCTTGACGAGTGGAGTGGTGGCACGGCAATGGGGCGACTACCGAGTTCTGCTCGTCTCCTGCTTCCACGGCGGCGGCGGCTCAGATGAGCCACCGCTCTCTCCCTGCGCCCGCGGTACCCGTCAATGCTGCGGCGCCCGAAGGGAGTGGCGGTTGCTGGCGGCGGAGGAGACGGGGACCTGGAGGCTGCGGTCGGTAATGGGGGATCAGGAGGAGGAGGAGAAGGTGGCGGTGTTCTCCGTGTCCGATGACCTGCGCTGCGTGCGCGGGGTCGGTGGAGAAGGCCGAAGCGGCTTTCGGGCATCCACGACGCCGCCGTCGACGTCCTCTGGGGCCGCGCGCAGGTCGTCTTCTCGCCCAGCCTTTGTCTCGGTGAGCTCCTGTGTCCGTGTACTTGGTGAATTTTGTTTGTGTTTTTAATGTAAAAAAAGAGTCTGTTCACGTAATAGTCGGTTGTTTTAGTCCTCCAAAGAGTCGGTTGTTAGCAGAGAAAAAAAAAACCGGATTCTATGGGACCCAGAAATGACTGTTTGAGCAAAACAAACAAAACGAATTTCAAACCCTACGATGTGGCTTAGACAGGATAGGATCGCGCGCTGGCCCTTCGGGTGTCCATATTTTGCCCACCTTAGCGTAGGCCCCTATGTTATGCGGCCGTAATATTTTTATACCTTCCACCGCTGTTACGCCAGAAACGTAGGTTCCACACGAGCTCCTGTTCTGCGGCGTGGTGGCAGGACTGCTGTTCATTATTCTTGATGGAGAGGGAGGATCCGCCTTTTAGATTTTTTCTAGATCCAACGGTCAAACAAAACTACAGCCAAATAAACACATCGGCAATCAATCTGACAACCAAAGTTACTACAATCTGACCACATTTATTAAAAGGCAGCAACTAAATGTTTCGCTTACACTAACATAAAAAAAATTGTCTGAAAACTGAAATCAAGAAATAAAAAACAAACCGGATTCTACCAGGACCCAGAAACGACTGTTGGAGCAAACAAAACAAACGAATTTCAAACCCTATGATGTAGATCCAACGGTCAAACAAAACTACAGGCAAACAAAACACATCGGCAATCAATCTGACAACTGAAAGTTACTAAATCTGACCACATTTATTAAAGGGCAGCAACTTAAATGTTTCGCTTACACTATCTTATATAAAATTAAAAAAACATTAAAAAAATTTGACTGAAAACTGAAACTAAGAAACAAAAAAATTGATTGAAAACTGAAAAATGAAGAAAACAAACTCAAATAACTGAAAATAAAAAAACTGAAATAATGAAACTGAAATCGATAAACAATAAATAAAACTAAAATTGACAAAGATAAACTAAAAACAAAATTAGACAAAATGAAAAAGAAAATACAAAATAACAAATAAAAAGAAAAAAGTACCAGCATAGGCTTCTAGGTGTGGCCTGTTGTTAGCATTTTATCGGCTTTTTTTGCGTTTCTCGATAAGGCCCTGCTTTAGATTCAAAATTTTGGTGCTTTTGCCATCAGAAGACTTTCGTTTCAGATTTGGAGAATTAGTGTCTAATTATAGATTAATTAGGCTCGAAAGTTTTGTCTCATGATTTTCACCTAATGCAAGTAGCTTTTTTTTTCGTCTACATTTAAGACTACGTGTACTCATAAGATTCACGTGATTTAATACTACATATAAAAAAAAATTTAGGTTTTGTGTTTCTCCACAGCGGCTGCATGTTCCGCCTGCCTACTGACCTGCATGCGCATGGGCCCCACGCCCTTCCCCTCTCTCTCTGCAAGCTAAACCGGTCCCCACGCCTGCCTCTCCTGACGCGCGGCTGCATGCGGTTGCCTTTTCCTCTGCAAGACTGCAATGCGATCGGTCCCCACGCCTGCTGCGATCGCACGGCCAGAAACGGGTGCTGGAGCCGGATGAAACAACCGGGGCAAAGATAGCATTGAAAAAATGCAGAGCTCTAGATTGAAACGTTTTTACGAAGAAACATTACTTATGCATTTGGGCAGAGTTTTCCCAATTACAACCTGCTGACGTGGGCGTCGTGGTCTATCTCGACATCTCGAGACATTTGTAATCGGATCACCCATGAGATCTCTCTCTGACAAGAAAACAAATGGTTATGGCAAAGGGCCCGTTCGCGTGCCTTAAACCCGCCTTTAATCCGCTTTTTTTCATCCTAATGGTGTTTTTCTCACAAATTCCTCCAAGATTCCTCCAACCATCCAAATTCAAATTCCTCCAAAGTGAATAGCCTAAAATGTTGACACTTCGAGAAATAATTCGCGAGGCCTTAATTGAAATAATTGATATGGAATGGACCTGAAAAGAGTGCTTTTCCTTCTTTGCATTTATTTGCTTCCTTTCAGTTTAGAAGGCTACAGGTAGACAGCTTTGCTTCTGATGTTGAACTGTTGACTATCCTTTAGAAAAGGAAGAACGATGGTGGTTCAGGGTTCCTGGCTTTCTGCATATTGCTGGCAAGTTTTCAGATACAAATGCACTCCTGATAGAAAGTTAGAAACTAGAATTGAAGACCTACCTAATATGCTTCTGTGCAGACATTAGATCAGTTGTTTGATGCGTATTATTGATTTTCCTTGTTGAATTTATGCCTCTTATTCGGTTCCACCCTGCATTCTGTTTGTAAGTTTCAATTTGTTGATCTGTTAGCTTGGTATTCCTCTAAATACCACTATGCACCCAATTGGTTATTGGACTGTTTAGTTGGAAGTAAAATTGAGTTATTCAAGAATAATTTGACACTTACGTTTCCCATCTCATAATTACTTCCTTTCATCTGTGGTATTAGGGATGCAAAATTTCAATCTTGTCTGCCATCATTTTGGTAACTTTTTGGAAAAGATCTGCCAACTTGGAAGGCACGACACTTTCTTTTCACTAGCATTTTCAAATTCATTAGAATGAAAGTTTTTTCTGTTTTATGGATTTTTTTATTAATGGAAGTCATTTTCATGAAGCATAAGTGCCCTACTCTAGTTGCATCATGGAGACGCCTCATGCGGTTGCCCCAGTGGGACACACAAAACTTTCTTATCTCACATTTCAACCTAGTGGTTGCTTCTTGAAAACTATTTTATAATCTTTTATGATATGATGGTGCCAATTCGTTCATCATCTTGTAACTTCAATCATTAATACCTACGCTGGCACACTTAGATCTATAGACAATTAAATATAGTGAACAAGAAACTGAAGTGCTTCCTCCATTCTGTTTTATTTGACGTTTTGAGTATGAAAATATTTTTAACTAGAAAATAGCAATGCAGTTTTCATCTATTGTGGTGGCCAAATTTTAGAATGTTTCATGCGACAGATTCCATAGGATGCAAAATAGAAAGAAAAAAGAATGGAGTAATATTATGTAAGAAGAAAGTCTTTTCTTAACAAATATAGGTACATGACCTCTTTTTGGTTTTGACTTCAGGTATAGCACAAAGCTATATTTGGTATCCCTGTCATGAACCCACTTAGAGCAGAAACTTTTCTCCTTATAGCTTGGACTTGTATTTGTGCCTGATCTAGTATTTGCGCACTTCCTTCCTTGATAGTGCCTCCTTTTCGAATAGCACCTTTCAATAATTGTGAATCGGAAAAGGATACCCTTTTGTAAAATTGTTAGGTTCCTGAAACTAAAAAGACAATTCAATGCTTGATGATTAATTACAAAATTTGATTTAAAAAAACATATAAAACCAATATATTTAAAATGAACGACATCCATTCTTAAACTGTCTTCTGAATAAACTAATTCACAAAACATGCCTGGTACAGGCCTGAAAATCCCAGCCCAACAAGAACTAACTTGAACCTGGGAGAAGATTGGTATATGGTGTAGATGCATAAGTATACCTAAATTATTATTTTCCGTTGACCATGAGCAGGTGACAGGTCTGCTTGTGAATATTCCCATTTTGGCATGTTGCCCTTTACACACACAAGGAGAATTGTATTTGTGCAGTACGTTTGGATTATTCAACACCCAAGTTTACACTTTTTTCAGTTGATCCAAACAATATATTCGCAGTATATACACTGAAATTCTCTGATCACTTTGTTATTGTGTATATTGATCAAAAGTTAATAGAAACCTGTTTAAATTTTAAATTGTTTAATGTTTTTTGCCATGTTTTATAGAGTATGAGCCATCATTTTAATACTTGTTTCAAGAGATTGTGATCATGTAAACCTTTTGGACAGGAGAACAAAATTACTGAAGCCATTGAGGATGTTGGTTTCTGAAGCTAAATTGATTGATGAGGAGGTCAAGGAAAAGAATATTCTACTTTGCAGGCTATATATAAAAAGGAATGGCCTGCAAGTATTGCACAAGCACAGTTGAATTTGCCTTGCAAGCTTCTCCTGAGTTCAAAGAGCTTCAGTTGCATTGGCTACTGAAGAGGCTGAGATCCGTTATGATCGCAGGATTATTTCTGCTAGCCAGCTAATCCAAGCAGTGGAACAAACTGGCTTTTTGAAGCGATACTAGTGACCACAGGAGAAGACCAGAGCAGGATAGACCTCAAATGGATGGTGTTCTCGACGAGAGGTTGATAATGATATTGAAAAGCTCTGTAGAGGCCCTTCCTGGTGTGGAAAACATTAAATTCAACTCTGAGCTACACAAGGTCACCATCTCATACAAGCCTGACCAGACAGGTCCCCGAGACCTCATTGAAGTCATCAAGTCAGCCACATTTGGTAATGTCAATGCATCAATATATCCGGAAGCAGATGGAAGGGGCCAACATAGGTATGGGGAAATCAAACAATACAGGCAGTCTTTCATGTGGAGCTTAATATTCACCATTCCAGTTTTTCTCACCTCCATGGTGTTCATGTATATCCCTTGGCTAAAGGATGGGCTGGAAAAAAAAGTTATCAACATGATGAGCATCGGTGAACTATTTCGGTGGATTTTGTCAACACCGGTCCAATTTGTTATCGGTGGCAAATTTTATGCTGGTGCTTACAAGGCAATGTGCCGTGGCTCACCGAACATGGATGTCCTTATTGCTCTAGGGACAAACACGGCTTACTTCTACTCAGTTTACTCAGTTCTTCGAGCAGCTACCTCTGAGAATTACATGTCAACTGATTTTTTTGAGACTAGTTCCATGCTCATATCATTTATCCTTCTTGGAAAGTACCTTGAGATCTTGGCAAAAGGAAAAACCTCTGAGGCTATCGCCAAGCTGATGGATCTTGCACCGGAAACTGCAACACTTTTAATGTATGACAATGAAGGAAATGTGGTAGGAGAGAAGGAGATTGACAGCAGGCTAATTCAGAAAAACGATGTGATCAAAGTAGTCCCAGGTGGAAAAGTTGCTTCTGATGGATTTGTTATTTGGGGCCAGAGCCATGTGAATGAAAGCATGATTACTGGAGAATCGCGACCAGTAGCAAAGAGAAAGGGTGACACTGTAATTGGAGGGACAGTGAATGAGAATGGCGTGCTCCATGTCCGGGCTACATTTGTGGGATCAGAGGTGCACTGGGCACAGATTGTAAGGCTAGTTGAGTCAGCACAAATGGCAAAAGCTCCTGTCCAGAAGTTTGCTGATCATATATCTAGAGTCTTTGTTCCCTGGTAAGGTCAATTGTATTGTATTTGATCCAATCCACAGTCTAATTTTATGGAAAATGCTGAGCAATCAGCTCCATGCTTTCAGGTGATTCTTCTTCAATGCTTACTTGGCTCGCATGGTTCGTCGCGGGAGGCTCCATAGCTACCCTCACTCATGGATACCACAATCCATGGATAGCTTTCAGCTCGCTCTCCAGTTTGGGATATCAGTTATGGTGATCGCCTGTCCTTGCGCCCTTGGGCTGGCTACTCCAACTGCTGTGATGGTTGCAACTGGAGTTGGTGCTTCACATGGTGTTCTGATCAAGGGTGGGCAAGCTCTGGAGAGTGCACAGAAGGTATGGAATAATCTCATTTACTGTGAGGACGTGCAAGTTCAAAAAGGTCATTGAATTGTTCAGAAATGCTAAATTATCTCATGATACTTAATAGGTCGACTGCATCGTTTTTGACAAGACAGGACGCTAACTATTGGGAAGCCTGTCGTTGTTGACACAAAGCTTCTTAAAACATGGTCTTGCGTGAATTCTATGACTATGCTGCTGCAGCAGAAGTATGTTGTACAACTCTTATGTTTGTCATCATCTTTTTTTTCCTTAATATTTCCATATTAAAAAAAAGTCTATCCTTTTGAGATTCCATGGATTCTTATCTCGTTTAGGTCAACAGTGAGCACCCCATGGCAAAAGCAATAGTGGAGCATGCGAAAAAGTTGCATCCAGAAGAAAACCACATTTGGCCTGAAGCAAGGGAATTCATTTCAGTAACTGGGCAAGGTGTCAAGGTGGAGATTAGTGAGAGGAGGTCATTGTGGGCAACAAGAGCTTTTTATGTTGTCTTCTGGCATTGATATCCCTTGAAGCTTCGGAAATTCTCATGGAAGAAGAGGAGAAGGCGAGGACAGGGATTATTGTGGCGATCGACCAAGAAATTGTGGGCATAATCTCTGTATCTGATCCGATAAACCAAATGCCCATGAAGTGATATCATACCTCAAGTCCATGAATGTGGAGAGTATAATGGTGACTGGTGACAACTGGGGGACAGCTAATGCTATCGGCAAAGAGGTTGGCATTGAAAAGATTATTGCCGAAGCGAAACCAGAGCAGAAGGCTGAGAGGGTGAAGGAACTTCAGGTGACCTATTTCGTGTTTTGTTTTGTCACTTTCAAAGTGCTTTTATCCAGTTATGTAACTTATTCTGACCCAAATTTTGCAGCTGTCTGGAAGAACCGTGGCGATGGTTGGTGATGGAATCAACGACTCCCCAGCGCTTGTCTCTGGCTGACGTGGGGCTGGCAATCGGCGCAGGAACGGATGTTGCCATCGAAGCTGCCGACATTGTCCTCAAGGAAGAGCAACCTGGAGGATGTGATCACCGCCATCGATCTGTCCAGGAAAACCTTCTTCCGCATACGCATGAACTACGTCTGGGCGCTCGGGTACAACGTCATCGGCATACCGATTGCTGCAGGGTGCTCTTCCCGTCCACTGGGTTTCGCTTGCCGCCGTGGGTTGCCGGTGCTGCGATGGCAGCTTCGTCAGTCAGTGTCGTCTGCTGGTCCCTGCTGTTGAGGTACTACAAGGCTCCAAAGATTTTTTGCAGTTGATGACACAGCTGGAAGACGGGCATATCATTTGCCAAAACAAATTACTCTGTATATATCACATACTATATCACTGGCACTGCTGCTGCTGGAATGAGAAGGTTGGCTGCTAACAATCGCTGAAACAAAACTCTAAAAAAGAATCGCTGAAACAAGCTATACATATGTGCTACTAGTATACGGCGATGCTAAGTGAAATGGTGGTGTAACTACTTGTGATCTGCATTGTTGTATCGATCTATACCGTTTTTTTTTTTCCTCCCAAAAGAGGACTTATAGCACTGTACTGTTTATGATCTGAAACTGAGGAAAATGGAATCTGAATATTTTTCAATTAATCTCACGTGACTAGCACGAGCGTGGCAGGATGGATGCTATATATTGTCTTCAAACTTTAATCACCAACAAGTTGACACGCTATTGCTCCACCTGGACCTGGAGAGATGTTCACGGAAGCCACTTGAACAAAGTGGAAGCAGGAGGGTTCTTGAGGTGACAATGGGGATCATATTCGGTGAAAAGCAGAGAAGCTGGTGCTCGGTGATGATAGATCCCACTGGTACGTTGTTTTTGGACAGTAGTTTCCCTCTGTGGCCAATGTTAGTTACCTAACCAAACCGTTAACACATAACAAAGTGACAAACGCACTTACAACGGAAAGAAAATCATGATAGGATGGCAATGCGCGCCGCTGAGTGGCTCCCAATGGTAGCAGTAAAAGATGCGTTTTAGGTTTAGCCCAGACCCAGGCACTCAGCACACCATAACCCTGAAAGTTGAGTGACTTTTTAAAAAAAAAATCCCTCCACCACCGATGATCCGATCTGTTCGTTTGGAAATTGCTTTCACTGGTGAAGTCATGCTACTGAAAAGATATTTACCGATTTGATGTAAAGAAAATATATTCGTTCATTGCACAAAAAAAAAATGGTTTTATAAGCTAGTCCAAACGTGGCGATGACGTACGACCAACCGCGCGGTCCCTTCCATTGCATGACCCACACGACGCACCCGGTGCCCGATGGCATCAAAACAACTTGCTTTTCTGGTTGTTGCAGCGTCAACCTGAAATGAAGGCGCGGCCATGCATTCGCTGCTCTCGTACAAAATCATGGTGCTACTAATAAAACACCTTTTTTTTTGCAAAAATGTTGTGTGCAGGGTGTTAGCAAACAATGCAAATAAAGATCGAATATGATACATAGATTTTTATGTGAAAAACCCTTGCGAAAAAAACCACGGGTGCCAACCGGCGATCTTCACCGTACGAGGAGAGTTTACCGAACGCATGAGAATACGATGAGTCGTCTGAGCTCTTCCTGCACAGCTTTACAAGATATATTTATAGGATTTGATTGATTGTAGTCAAAACGAAACAAATCCGCTTAATAAACATAATCCAAACCGCAGCGTCCCCACAAGACCCACGTTAGAATTCGGATCATATTCCAACACAGGCACCTGTCCCGTCCTCGACACCTCTTCGGCTCACGTACCAGCCCAATAGACCTCCTGCGTTCGTCCCTTCCAGGTTGTTCCCGCCGCCCGCCTGCCTCTGCTCCTACTCCCGCCCGCCGCCCGCCATGCTACTCTCCATTGCTACGCCTATCAAGGCAGACGCCCACCCCATCGCTTGCTCCTCGCCCGCCGCCCGCCTCACGCCTCAGCCCATTGCCGCCGCCTGGACGCGGAAGCCCTCCGGCCTTGCTTTCCTACTACGTTTATGGTGCCCCCAATGCGACGACCGGAGGAGGCCGCACCGGATATGTTGTAAGTGTGAATTTCAAATGTTTTGGACGTTTTAGAGGTATTTTACAAGTGTTTCATATGGATGTTGCAAAATAGATCGGATGTTACATACGCTGTAAATGGTTGCACATATATGTTGAATGTGTGTTTATCTTTATGTCGCATATGTTTTCACATATATGGTGCAATTATTTTATCTGGATGTTACGTATGTTTGCAATGGTTTTTAAGTATTTTTGCCTTTAGTGTAAGTTCATCCGCCTTTTAGATGTTATACATATTGTGGAAGCAGGTGCGCCGGTATGTGTGAATGAATGTTTCAAAAGTATATTAGATGTTATACACGGATACACGGATGCACAGTACCGTCCGACGGATCGGCATCCGATCGGCGTCCGGGCGGCAACAGTACTTTTTTTTTTGGTCTACAATCAGCCGTAAGCCGCTGCTGGCCTTAAACTCACCAGCTACAGTACATTTGTCACGCGTGCCGCGTGCCGCGCGAGTTCCAGCAGAAACTCAGATTGTCGAAACGCGTCCAAATACAAATCAGAGCTTTTTTTTTCTTCGATTCGAGATGCTGGCAACCGGACATGCGCGCCCGCCAGCTTCAGCGTCTCACGAATCGACGTGCCTTGACGGCCACCGCGCACGAGCATGGCCGGCCGCACACGGTCCTTCACTCGCAGGCCCAAGGGCCCGGGTGCGTGCTTCCAGAAGCTGCCGAGACTTTTTCGGCTGCGCGTTTCACACTAGTTCCAACCGTACGCGGGTTGCAGGGAGCGGAAACATGAAGAAGGCCCACGGCCCAGCGAGTGAGCACCGCCCGTCTCAGCCCAGGCCCGCAGCAGCCGTGAAGTAGGTTCTTCGAACCGGCGGTACCCATCGCCATCGGAGGGTAGGAGTACGTACAGTACGACCGCAGCCGAGACGGTTGACCAACGCGCGCCACGATGCCGTTCACACGCCGACGCGGCGGGCTCCTGGCCGACGAGCTCTCCCCTCCGAACCCCGCGTGGACCCCACGATGCCGTAGGGGCGTTCACACTTCGTCTGTCTCAACTGTCACGGCCCCCGTTATCCGATCCAACACCCAATCCCCCATGGGCCTGGCTGTATAAATCACCCCGCCGGTGACGTCTCGTCGTCTCGGCCCACATCCTCAGCTCCGCCGCTTTTGCTCTCTCCCGGCTATCAGCTTCGTCACACGCTACCGCCTAACAGCCGCTCTCCTCCCGAACCCCGCTAGTTCGCCGCCGCCGCCCGCCGTTCGCCCCAGCATGGCCGCCGCGTCGTCCGTCACCTCCGTCCACGACTTCACCGTCAAGGTCAGTCCTGTTCCCTCGTCGCCCTCCCAACCCCAAAAACGTTCGTGTGCGTAGATTCCAGAGGCGATAGGATCATAGGACCCCGTGATATTTCGCATGGAGCGCTTGCTTAGCGTGCCTCGGAGCCGCAAGCCCGATTCCGTTGTGCTGTGCATCCGGATTTCAGTGGTTCCTGATTCGCGCGGAACTTAGTGTAAATTTTGCTGTCGATCCGTTTAATTGCCTTGCAAAATTACTGAATTTGCTAACCATTAGCTAGCTGTTGTGCCGGATTCTTGAAGAGTAGATGCCGCAGCCTCTGATTTGGCAGAGGCCAGAGGGAGTCTAATGATTGCTTTTTGTTTGCTGCTCGTGTGCAGGATGCGAGCGGCAAAGACGTTGACCTCAGCACCTACAAGGGGAAGGTTCTTCTCATCGTTAACGTCGCATCCCAGTGGTATGAAAATTAGCTGCAGAACCTCGCGTCTTCCTAACCTTCTTACTATTGTCATTGTTTGGTCCATTGCAAAATTGTATCAATATGAGGTGGTTCATTTCCTCTACTACCTGGAACCATTTGTTCCTACTTGATATAAAATATTGGTTTTATCTGTGCTTACTTATTTCACTGTCAGATGTAGACATCTTTTGTTTGCATTGTATAGAAAACATTATTCTGTACACTGCTAATTGCTGCACTGTGACGGATTATTTCAGTGGCTTAACCAACTCCAACTACACCGAGCTGGCCCAGCTCTATGAGAAGTACAAGGACCAAGGTGTGTCCTTAATCCATTGCTTTTGTATATTCTTAGTGTTGTAATGCTTATCTGTTCTCATGGCCATATGCATTAGTGGATTATTTTATCCAACTATCGGTTGTTCGTCGATTTAAACAATTCTGGTTGTTGGGGATGCTAATTGGTAAGTACAATTGCCAATTTGTGATCTATGCAGGCTTTGAAATCCTGGCTTTCCCATGCAACCAGTTTGGTGGGCAGGAGCCTGGTACTAATGAGGAGATTGTGCAGTTTGCCTGCACACGGTTCAAGGCTGAGTACCCCATCTTCGACAAGGTAAAGCTCTAGTCTTCTAGCTGTTTCTCACTTTCTCCTCAACCAGAGTAATGCATAGAACTTAGGAGTAGTATATAGCTGTCTCAATGCAAAGATACAGTTATCTAACTTAGCAGGATGATGTGATGATATCAGTGATGTGTGATGATCCTAAGAGACCCAGACCCATGTAGAATGGTCTGTTATGGAGCAGTACTGACTTCTATCGCTTATTGCTTGCCAGGTTGATGTCAATGGTAACAATGCTGCGCCCATCTACAAGTTTCTGAAATCTAGCAAGGGTGGCCTTTTTCAAGCAGCATCAAGTGGAACTTTTCCAAGTTCTTGGTTGACAAGGAGGGACGTGTTGTGGATCGCTATGCTCCAACCACTTCACCTCTGAGCATTGAGGTAAACTTTCAGCACCGCAATTCACATTTGCTGAAAGCGCTTAACTAGTATGCTATTGTGATATCATTGTAATGTTTTTCTATAATCTCTGCAGAAGGATATCAAGAAGCTGCTTGGGAGCTCTTAAACAATATCTGGCTGGAAAACTGTATAACAACATGTATGAGCATTGCTCTGAGCGCTAAAATATATAATAATGTTGTATTAATAAAGTAGTGCTCCGTATTTGAGAGGTTGCAGTACCTGTTATATTTTCCTTGCATGCACTCTGTACTTGTATATTCCCTTCGAATGAATTCCAATGCTGTATCAGTTCGTTGCCCCATTTTCGTGTAACTAGCCTGCAATTTCCTAACCCGAAAATGTGTTATTTTTTAACCATTGGATAGGAATTGCTATTTATCTGTCAATAGATTTCTTCCCTAAAATCTGTCAAATTTTTAACCATTGGATGCAAAATTTGGTTGTAGACCTCTCTCCTTTAATCATGGATGATGCATTGAACTGAAGGGTTTTTGTTACTAGATCTTTTTTTTGTCTATTTCAATACCGTGGTTTTACAGAAATTTTCATCATAAACTTTCAAGTAGCGAGTTTTCCAATTTCAGTGGCTTTTGTCTTTGTACTATGTTTTTCCCCCTTTTTTTCACTCCGTCTAATAATAACAGTGGCAAAACTCTTGCCGTCCTTTAAAAAGAACTTTCAGGCGTGTACATAAGTTTCTCTCTATATACTCTCTCAAGAAATGGTTGTTTCTCAAATGTAATGTATTCATGGTATAAAAAACCTATTCTATAAATAATGTAACAGGCTATGTTTTTCTCTGGTATGGCCCTGACGTTAGTTCCGTTAAATAGTGGACACTCCGACCTAGTTCCATCACTTTGAAGATTTTTCTCCGGTGTGGCCGATTAAATAGCAGACACTCCACCCAATTCCGGCTCCGCCATTTTAAAGTTTTTTTTTCTCTGTTCGCTTCTCTTATAATCTATCTTTTGCAGCTTGTTTTTTTAGGCGAAACAGTGTTTTTCTCTCACAGAGAATCAGCCGGAACAGTGTTTCAGTTTGTTTTTTCAGCGAAGCGAATGGCCTTTATAGTGAATCTGACTCAATACTCGACCCAGTTCCGCCATTTTGAAGTTTTTATAGTGAGCCCAGAACATAGTAATACAAATTTTGGAGCCGCTATTAGCATATTACAGTTCTTTTTTTTCCAATATGGCGTTTTATTTACATTAATAATGATTTGCCAAAGCTAAGTTACTCTTACAAGGCAAATACTATTCGCACTCTCTTATGCCATATCGATTCACCACGAGAACTCAAATGAAACTAGAAAATAGTGAAATACGCCTTTCATCTTGCTATGTAAGCAACGAAGTCGTCAAGGTCCTTGCGCGAGGACCCGCCCTCGGCCACGGAGGCGCGAATGGACTCCATGAGCTGCTTGGCCCTCTCCCGCACCGCCAAACCTTCGTCGCGTGCCATCACCTTCTCGATCACCTCCCGGATGGCTTCCGCAGGTGTCACAGCACCGTGTTGCTCCCATGGCCTCACCAGGATCCCGGCCTTGAGGCACTTGCACACGAGCTCCGCCACCAGCGGCTGGTCGGAGTGCATGGGCCAGGCGAGCATCGGCTTCCCGTGGCTCAGGCTCTCCATGGTCGAGTTCCAGCCGCAGTGGCTCATGAACGCTGCCGTGGCGCTGTGCGCCAGGATCTCCAGCTGCGGCGCCCACCCGGTGATCACCAGGCCGATGCCTCGAGTTTCCTCGGTGAACTCGGACAGGAACTTGGCGTGCCTACTCTCCGCGGCTTCCTCCTCGTGCACCACGCCGCGATCTGCTCCGCCGGCAGCGACGACGTCGTGCCGAACGACACGTACAGCACCGACGCCGGCGGTTGCTTGTCGAGCCAGTCCAGGCACTCGTGCCGCGCACTCTGTACCGCTGCCGGCGCGGTCACGTCGAGCAGTGGGTTCATCGGCCCGACGGCGAAGACCCTCTTCCCTCGGTACGCCGGGTCCCCGGCCACCAAGTCGATGAACTCGCTCTCGATCGCGCGGCACGTGTTCGCCACTACCCCGGCGAAAGCCGGACTCTGGCCGTCCTCCTGCGTCCCGACAATATACTCGACGAACACCCTCGGCATGCAGGCGACGGGGTGCGAGGCGTCGAGGCCGCGCGCGCGCAGGAGCCGCTGCCCGGCGTCCGTCCACGCGGCGTCGAAGGACGAGGCCACGCACTGCAGGCAGAACGCTTCGCCGTTAGGGGATCCGCGCCGCCTCGGGCGCCGCGAAGGAGCTGAGGCGATCGTACAGGACGACCACGCGGCGGTGGCGCGCGGAGAGCCTCGCGAGGAGGGTGGCGACCGGGGCGGGCGCGCCCGCGACGAAGGCCTCGCCCATCGGCATGAGGTGGGTCGGGAACGGCGAGGCCGCGGCCGGGTCCGGCGGCGGGGTGGCGTACGCGGGGACGTCGAGCTCGTGGAACTCGATGCGGCGGAGGGCGTCGTCCCCCCAGCCGTGCACGCGCGCGCGCGCCTGGCGGACGTGCGGCCCCGGCGCCGCGTAGTGCACGGCGAGCCCCCGGGACGCGAGCAGCAGCGACATGTGCAGCATGCCGTTGAGGTGGCCCTGCGCCGGGAACGGCACCGCCACGACGGCAACGGATTCCATGGACATTTCAGATTTGGGTAGAGCTTGTTCGAGTGAGCATGCGGTGCCTCGATTAGCTGGCTCCAAGTATATAGTACGTGGACGAGAACATATACGTACTCTTCAAGTTCCCTGACGTGACATGCATGCACGTGCGCAGCAAGAAACTTGACCGCCGTCGACGATGGTCAGCCTCACGTGTGTGCGTGCGACTAGGAAGATCTTTTACCAGGCCTTGTTTACATACACTCAAAATTTCAAGTTTTTTCACTCTCTCTCCATCACATCAATTTTTAGCCATTTGCATTGAGCATTAAATGTAGGTAAAAAAAATAACTAATTGCACAGTTTAGTTGAAAATCACGAGATGAATT
The DNA here is from genome assembly GCA_904845875.1 of Miscanthus lutarioriparius. Lineage (NCBI taxonomy): Eukaryota > Viridiplantae > Streptophyta > Magnoliopsida > Poales > Poaceae > Miscanthus > Miscanthus lutarioriparius. Next base: position 19,412 of record CAJGYO010000081.1, read on the forward strand.
TTTTGAGCTTAGTTGGTCTACGATTGGACAATATTTACCAAATAAGACGAAAGTGCTACTATTCATCGGGTTAAAAAAATTTTTTAATCTAAACAAGCCCCAGTCTGGGAGAATTGGAAGATTGTTAAGTGTATATCACGCATACGTCTTTTATTGGTTAGACTTATAGGAGACAAGTCTGGGAAGTTTGGATAGTTTCTCCTGGATCGGTCCGTCTGAAACTCAGGAACTTCACTATAATCACATGGCAATTTCGCACAAATCATTCAATTTTATAGGAAAAAAAAGCAGTAGCTCTTTCTTTGCAGAAATACTTCTTCTCAGTGGCGTGTTGCGTTGCTTATCCGTCAGTCAGATGCACCTACGCCCGCGCTAAGCCCGTGTGCACCGGGAAAAATAAGAATTTAAATTCTATTCCAAATCATTGTTTATGATGCATGACACTTTTTATAAACTAATGAACTAACACAATTTGATCACTCCATCCTTCTCTTGCATATATAAATGGCTTTTACTAGAGGCAATGTATCAAATGCAAACCAACCTCTTTGTGCAAACTGTGCAAACCAACTGCGAGGAAGAGATGGGAGGGGGGATTTGCAAAAGTGTAATTAGGAGCGGGCGTAATTACACTTTTGTAAATCCCCCCTCCCACCTCTCCCTTGTAGTTGGTTTGCACGGTTTACACGAAGAGGTTGGTTTGCACTAGATATGTTCCTTTACTAAAACCCTTCGCAGAATCAAGTAATGCAACTTTGAGAACTAAATCACTCTTCTCTTCGTGACATGCTCCAAGTCGAAGCTTGTCACTTTGCCATGGCTCCTATGCCTCTCGCACCCCACCCCATGGCGACCGGCGACAACGTCGGCCAGTAGCAGTAGGACAGCAAGCAGCCAGTGGTGATCATCACAGGGTGCGCCAAGGGTGGGATCTGGTACGAGTACTGACATGCCTTCATGGCTCTCGGCTGCCGTGTGGTGGCCATCGACGTCCGTGACCGAGTCACGGACTTGCGCGCCATGTGCCTGGCGAAGACGCCGGCATCCATGGCCTTCCTCGTCTGCGACACCATGCTGCCAACATTGACGACGCACCCAGATCCGCGTGCTGCCATGTGGCCATTGTAACAACCTGGGTTTTTGGAGAAGCCAAAAATACGAACTTTTAAAAAAAATCCTGCAATGTATGAAGCAAGTAGATGTTAGGTCAAACTAAGAACAATTTATAAATAAATTATTGCGTGCATATAGAATTACTTGTAGGAGTTTGCCAGAGTTCCTTTGTTGGTTTAGGGTTTTGTGTTGGAGAGCACAAGTCCGTAGCAAATCCTTTTGATCCCTTCTGGAATATCTTATGAATCCCTTTTCCTCTCTCAAATCATCTTCTTGCTTTTGAACCTCATTCGAATCCCTTGATCTAATTTGTAAAGTCTATTGACCTTCCTTGTAAATCAATGCCCATCGAAGCCAACCCTTGGCATTGGATTCCGAGACCCGTAGTAAACCCTAGAGACCCTTGGATATTACCCAAGTGGGCCCACACCTAAGCTAAATAAGTTTAGCATACAAACACTTGATTATGGAATTAATCAAGCAATATTTGAAATGGAAAAGAGTAAAGGAAATAGGAAAGAAAGGTGAAGGCTATATTGGCCGGATCATTAACCAACCGAACCATTTAACTTGGCTCCTCCCTTCTCGGGCCCACGGGCGGCAAAGCAAAGAAGAATAAGAAGAAATTTCACTGGCCCAATTTAGCACCGGGCCACCGCCCGCCTCTCTCCTCCTTTCGCCCGCCCCACCAAGCCCTGCCTGGCCCAACCAAGATAGCCCAATGGCCGGCCCAAAGAAGTTGCTGCCCACCGCCTGGGCTGGTCGACGCTTTGCCAACCTTAGGGCGTACCGGCCTCCAGCGCGAAAGCAAGCCGCTTCCCAGCCGCCGCAGCAGCCACAAGGAAGGCAGCCAGCGGCGTCTAGGCACCACTCGACGTCTGCATTCACCGCTTCGCCGATTCGTGCAGCGTGGTCCCGGCCGTCACATCAACGGCGACGACGCCGAGCCGACCGCCAAACCCTAGCATCGGCCGCTATAAAGCCACACGCCCGCCGCTCCTTCTCCATTCCCCATCCACGCCGCCCTCTTCTCCCATCGCCCGCCTCGAGCCCCACAAAGAGATCGTCGCTTGAGCTTTTCGAGAAAGAGCCACGCCACGCTTGCCGTTTCCACGCCATCATCATTGTGCCCACGCGCTGGAGCACTGTCGCAACCTCGGCGCCGAGCCCGCTTAGCCCTCGAGCGGCCGCTGCCAAGGCTGTAACGATGCCACCATCAAGCTGGGTTGCGCCGCGCCACCACGTCGGGCAGCCATATGACTCGCCGTGGACGGTTCGCCGCTCTAGCGCCGAGCCAAGCGCTGCCACCGTCCGCCTCGACCTCGGTGAGCACCCAAAGCCCAAGACCCCATCTTTTCCCTTCCCGTGCTACTCGTCTTTGAGCCCGGCCTTCGTGCCACAATCCTTCACTTCGCAGGAAGCAAAGAGGCCTTGTAGCACCCTTCGCCGCCCTCCTCTCTGCGCCACCCGCCGCTTCGCGCTGCCGCGCCTCGCCCACGGCCTCTCGCACGGTCATCGCTTCCAAGCCGATCCGCCACGCCATGTTCCACCACACCGAGCACCTCACCATGATGCATAAGCCTCGCCTTTTTCTCATCATAAACGCCATCATCCTCCCTACCTATGTTGCGTCTCGTCCTCGCCGCGGCGGTGCAAGACGACCGGGCGATGGCTATGGCGTCGACATGCCACGCCACGCATCACCGCTCGCCGCCATGAGCCACCGCCGCCTTCCTCTCCTTCGCCGAAGCCACGCCAACCACGCCACCGGCCTCTATGCCCCGCCTCTCGTAGTACCCATCTCCGTGAGCTGCACCGTGTTGGGCTCCTCACATGGTACCGCCACCACCGCGAGGGCTTCGACAGGCGCGACACAGCGTTAACCGCCACAGAGAGCCGCACACCACGACCACCGATGTCGCCCTCGACCATGAAGCCGACCACGACGTGCCCTCGCCGACATGGAACCACGACCGAGTCTGCGACTCGACCTTATCGGCCTCACGCCTCGCTACACCATGCCGAGCGCCACCACTAGGCCATGGTCGTGCCAAGCCTCAACCCCATCTTGGCCACGATAAGCATAAGCGATATCGCAATGCCTTGTCTTCATCGAATCCATGCTACCGCAATGTTGTGCTCTCATCTCCTCGCTCGAAAGCAAAGGACGATACATGGTCGCTGCTCGCAAAGCACCTCCCCGCTAATCCGTGGTTTTGCCCGAACAAAACCGGTGAGCCACCAACGCCTAAAACCCTTGCCTTTCTTTTCCATGTTCTTTTGTACTTGTTGACCTTGATCATCAATATCATTTATCTACATTGTTATTTGATCTATCAATATCCATTGCCTATACATGATCATGATCTTTATTTATTCTATGCATGTGCCGTGCCTTTGCCGCCGGTCTACTTCTTTGTTCCATTTCCTTCATGCCAATCTATCTATTACGCGTGTTCATCTCTTGTACCTCGAATTATTTTCCAAGTGCTTCGATTAGGTGCTACATCTTCGCCGCCCGATCACTTTCGGATGAGCCAAGTCATAGGATTCGATCACCGGTGCGACCAACCACAAGTCCGCCAAGATCACGATACCGAGCAACGTGGGTCATGTTCTCCCACTTCGACAAACCTCGGTGAGCCACCACCATGCCCCCTCTTTTAAATCCCGACATTGCTTATCGCCATGGCGTGCTCCAACCATGGAACGCCAGAGACCAAGGCCACCTCCGCCTTTGGACACACAAGCACACACACACGTGACTAACCTAAGTCAAATCGAACCACCGGAGTCCAAGAACACCGTGTGGTTGCCGACCACCATTGAAGCATTCTCTAAAGCCATGTCTCGTCCCTCCGTGAACCACGCCCGATTGAGTCAAGCCTTGATCGCCGCCTCTCGACGATAATGACGGAGCTCTACCACTCCTAGACATGCCCACACTCACTAGCACGAGATCGGATTTGGCCAAACAGATCCATGGTGTAGGAGACACCGGAAAGGACTTGTCGCTCAGAAACCTGTCGTGGCCAAGCCATGCCGCTGGCGAAGAGTTACCATGACCTCATCATGAGCCCCAAGCCGTAATTGGACCACGTGGTATTGATCGCCGCATCATGGATCGCAGGTTTCCTTTCTTTGTTGCCCCGATGGTTCCGGTGGAACCTCGTGTCCGTGGTTCACCACCGCTCGCTACCCGAGTCATGAGAACATGCCGTCAAAATCTACCAGGACCCGCACTAAAGGCCTGTTGAGGTAGTCACATTGCACAACTCACGGACAAAGCCCTGGTATACACTGCATGACCTAGCACTGTTGCCGAGACCACCGTTGCCGAGACCACCGTTGCCGAGACCACTGTTGCTGAGACCACTGTTGCCGAGACCACTATTGCCGAGACCACCGTTGCCAAGACCACCGTTGCCGAGACCACTGTTGCCGAGACCACATGGCCTCGCTGCCCGAGACCACCATGGCCTCACTGGCCGAGACCACCATGGCCTCGCTTGCCGAGACCACCATAAACCCATCTACCGCAAGTCGTACCCTCTGGACCATGAACCCTAGTCGTATGTCTTACCGAGACCATGGAAAGCCCCATCTCGCATCTTTCCGTATACGCATATCTATCTTGTTGGGCCCTATTCTTACAACCTATCTGTCCATGACTGTCTTACAGGAATTCACCTATCACCTAGCTATGGAATGTGCTACTCCATAGTCATGTCGAGTTGTTGCGTCTTTCGGTCGTGTTTGGTTCTAATCGCTGGTTGTTGGTGTTGTTGCCTGTGTGCCGAGCCTTCGAGCCGGCTGAGGGATCATACCTTGTTCGGACATTACGATCGTAGGATCCGTCTCGCCATGACCGTAATGCCGAGTGTGACTCGACCCCTCGCCTTTTAGTTGACTTCATAGTACCCCGAGTGTTAGCTCCTGTCTTTGGCCCTAGAACATGGCCATGATGGATTCGTTGTCGATACTAACATCGATGCGGATATCACCCGCACGCTTTGAGCCCTCCATGACCAAGTCCTGAGGGAGATGACCTGGGAGATAACAATCATGGAACGATGGATGCCAACTCGTTGGTGTAGCCAGGCCATGAGTTCGCCTCGCCATGACCATGGAGCTACACACCTCTTTCGCTTTTAGTTGCTTATTCGTGCTCAAGCCCTCGTATGCTTGTACCCCGCTTGACCATCATGTTTCTCCGATTCTCGGTGACAACCGCACCGCTCAATCCGAGAGATATCTCGAAGCGCTGCACCTGTGTCACGTACCCTATGAGTGGCTTACGACTTGGTGTTCTTGAGTGTCGCTCCTTCCGATGCCCCTGTCTTTTGTCGTGGCGCAGCGTTAGAAGTAGACCTTGCTCTTGGTTGTTCTTGCTCTTATTGCCCCGATAGCCGCTCTGCTCGATCCCGCCTTGCCCGTGATGATTGGATCAAAGACCGGACTATTCCCTTTTGTTAGCAAAGCTATGGTCTAAGTCATACCTTGGACCCGTGCGTGTTGACCCGATCGACCATCTAAAACCATCTTTCCCGAAGATGTGTCTGAGAACATGACATGGATGTGCCTAGCTAACCCCCGCATCTTTTGCCGTGTTGAGCGACTCTCTTCTCAGCTCCCGACGCTATTGTGTCGCGTGGATCGAGAGGACCCATCGTTGTCCAATCTCTTTGCGCTACCGCCTTTCTACCATAGCGGGCGTAGCCAATACGTTGGAGCCAAGTCACAATAGAGTTAATCGTTCTTGTATGCTACTCGTGTCCAATTGTGATTTGCGGGATAAGGATATTAAGAGCCGAACCCCATCGTTCTTCTTTCTTAGGGCCCGACTTCCAATCCCCGTCAATTCAATGACATCGGATCGAAAGATCGTGAGCCGTGGTGTTTGCTCTGGATAAGCTCTGGCTTAAACCGTTTATCGTAAAACCATACTGGCTTGGTCATGACTTAAGCTTGTGCTTAGCAAACCACCACTTGTGATTCTTTTGGCCCGAGGAAATCGGACAACCGCCAAGAGGGCTAAGCCGTATCTCTCTTATTGTCTCGATGGCGTTATTGGATTTCCCGTGACTTGTCGCCTTTTCAAGTGTTGAGTGCTCTCTTGTTTTGCATGTCGTCATGAGTAGCCGACGATCGGACCAAGAGAACGTGGACGACGACAAGGATCATGGAATGGAGTCAACACAAGAGGAGGAGACCCCGCTAATGGAACGCCAACGAATGGAGAATTGTACCACTACTACCTCTACATCGCAGGTGTCATGGCAAAGACCTCTTTTAGAAAATCCTATTAGACATTGCATAAAATCTAGAATCGCTAGCGCTTTATAAATTGTTCCTTTGCTAGTACTTTGATGCATACTACTACCCGAGCTATTATTACCTCGATGCAACCCACTCTACCACGTCACCTTGCTGCTTTATGATTCGCCGCTTATATATGCTTACTTGCCCGCTTGCTTGCATATTACACCACTATACTTATTATTAACTCCACTTCGCATTATATCGGGATGTGATGTGGTGGTGAACCCCCGGGAATGGTTTGGCTATGGGTGCGATTGGTGGTGTGTGAGCGTACAGTGTGTCTTGGGTGCGTGGAGAGTGAGGGTTGTGTCGACCGAGTTGGAATAACAACAAGCCTGGGCGTGTCTTGCCATGTGGTGCTACTGGGCACTTGGATATGGAATACCTATGGCGGGTAAATGGTAATTGAGGTGGCCTTGGGTGTGAACCCCTGAGAGGTGGAGCCCGGGGTAGAGGTGTTGTGGTGGCACGAAATGGAAACCCCGATGAAGACATTCTCGCTTGGTCACCCCCTAAGGACTTACTAGTACTTAGATTCACGGGAACTTTTACATCCCACTCGCCCCTATATGGTGTGGGACGGTCGACTACTTGGTAGAGCGATGCCACCACTGCTAGGCGTAACATGTGCAAGGAGGTACGGGTGCGGTGGTTTTCCCCACACCCTTCCGAGACTTCTGGGAGGCCTTGTGGTCGCTCTTGACATCCGGTGGGCCCCTGGCTGCTCTATGACTCATAGAAGACGCCCATCCTAGACTAGACTTAGGATGTTCAAGGGTTGAGAGGTAGGGTGGCATCATTCTAGGCTAGCAAGCTGCCGAATCTACCTAGACGGGCAATGCACGAGGATGGCTATCTCGTGGGTATGTGAAACCTCCGCAGAGTGTATGGTTGATCGATCGATACATATGCCATGACTCGCTGGCTATGGACCTTTCCCGGTTTCGCTTAAACTAGATAGGAGATGAGTCCTTCTTTTCTCCCTCTAGGGTTAGGGTATTTTCCCGGTCATGAGCCTTTGGGGTCTGGGCCGCTGAGACAAGGCCGAGAGGGAGTTACCTGTCGATTCGAGTGTGTGAGATGAGATAAGGTGTGTTGGTGTGGAGATGGTTTGGGATGGATGGTTGGTGGATGGATATGGATGATGTGGTGGTGAAGGTGATAAAACTGGATATTATTACTATATTACTAATGTTATTCACTTCTCATGCGCTAAGGATGCAAACCATAGCCAAATATTAGGATCGCCTGATCCCTTGTTTATCTTTTTCCACTAAAGCTCATCGGTGTCGACCATGGCCTCGCACATATCCGGTGGTGTGTGATTTTCCGCTTTTCGAGATGTCGACTTTAGAAGGATTAGGAGGTCTCGTGCCTCACGCCAAGTTTGGTTCGGAGATGGAACTCACGCCGCACCACGCCAACTCGATGATGCCCGTGAAGGAGGAGCCTTCACCGATAGTCTTCCACTAGATTAACTCAGTAATAGGTGTGTTCCCTGTTGATGTAATATCTTATATTCTTGTAACCTCCACGATGTATGACCGTGATATCGACCGATATAAGATAATATGATGGGATTGACTATTGGTTTTATCATATTATAATTCATTATGTGGATTTTCCCTTCATGAAAGTTGAGGATGTTTCACCATGTGTTTCGCGATGGTGCGCACAATGCGGCACTGGCCTAGGAAGTTGACGTCGAGGGCGCGACATGGCGCCGTGTGCAGCCCGCGAGTAGGCCTGCAGCACCGACACACGGCCAGGTCATGGCGCAAAGACGTCGTCCACGGCCATGCCGCGCCAAAGACATCACGGGCCCTGTGTACCTGACACCAGCGTTGTTGAGAAGCACGTCATCGCGGCCATGTCGTGCACGCAAGGCATGGACGGCGGCGCCGATGCTGGAATCAGAGGTGACGTCGAGTTGGAGCGCCTCCACGGATGGCGTGCCAGCGAGGTTGGCGACGAGGCCGAGGTGATGCCCTCGCTGAAGTAGCTGTTGCTGTTGTCGATTAGTAGACGCCGTCCCCGTCCTCCCGATGCCAGGCAAAGCAAAGCAGTAGCCGGCCGTCTCCATGGCACTGGGCATGCATGGGCAAAGCATAGCTGCCATGGAACGAATCTGTCTCGGAAAACAATTCGTATTTTGGGGTGGACGCGGCGGGGACGGGCGTGCGGTGTAACACCCTGGTGTTACATTGTAATGCTTTGCTAAAACATTTCATGAGCATCATAATTATGTGCATGTGTGTATAAGATAAATTATAACGCAATGTTTGGTCTTTGAAACTTTTATATGAAACATGAGGCAATGTTACGTTTCGTGTCACTTAATCGAATTTCTGCCGAACGGAGATGTTATAGAATGTTTTTGCGAATGGCGAGGAAATATGTGCGGACGAGGGCGAGGATAGTTAGCTAATGCATTCAGTGGGTCGAAATGGGGATTCGATGTGAAATCGTTCAAGGCGATGTCGTTTCGCGTAGGTTTCCAAATGGGTCGACGAAGCCACCTTTGGCGATAGTTGTGGGGCGATCGGCTTAGGATGTGGTACGATATCTTGGCTCCATTAGACAGCCCAACGTACCCTCTCGTGCATAGAATAGTTGGTTCGGTTGTTGAAGCATCGTGTACAAGTTTTTAGGCTGCTTTAAAATGCGTGTACGACACAGGGCATCGCCTGGGCGCGGTCACCGCCGCCTGGTCTCGCTAACATAGGCCGCTGCGGCGGATCAAGACGCATCTGGCCGCCGCCGGTAGCACATACGGCTTTTTGCGCCTTGGCGCCAAGGCCGCCGCACCACCGCTGTTTCACTCGCATCTTCATCGCAGATGCCCACACCACCGCTACCGACCACGCCATCCATCATTGGCGCCATCTATTGTTCGCCGGTACACAAGGCTTGCGCTTAGCCAGATCCGCAGACTGTCGCTGCGGATTACGACATGAGCCGCCCTCTGCCTGCTGCTTTGGTTGTTGTCGCCCGCCGCCGCTGCTGGTCGCTTTCGCCAATGACGCGTGCGCTTCTGGCGCCGCCGAGTTTCTACCAATAGCTTTTGTCTCGCGCTTGGTCGGAGATGCGCTGGTCATGCATCGTGACGCCGCCAGTGGTTAGGCTCAGCTCTACTCCGCTGACTTTTGGCTATCGCGCTCGAAGGACGCCCACCGCCTCCACCATCCTCCGTGTCGCATCGCTCTGCGCCGGTTGTTCGGCGCCGCCTGCAGCCGATGGCGCCATACCGCCTTGCCGCTTTGCCGCCGTGGGCCGTGTAGGCAGCCGCTCGGGGTACGCCTCGCTTTGTCCCATTGTTCCATAGTGGTGATGTGGCCCGTTCGTTGACACCGCAGACAAGCCAAACCATGACCTCCTCGCCATTGTCTCCATGGCCGCCGAGACGATTCTTCTCAATTCGCTGTGACCGTAGCGTTAGACTCCAATTCGGCTTAGGCTCGGCTTCATTTGGTATCTGACCGTGTCCCGTCCCCACCTTTCTGTGTATGCTGCCAGGCAGGTCGTGATTTCGTAATCCCGCGCCACCGGGTCCATAAGACCGCACGGACGCTTCCCGACGGCAAGCCAGCCACACCGAGCACCCCTGTAGCAATTCAGTGCACCCTTAGGTTAGCCTTACCCTCCCGAAAGCACCCCACGACTCACCAGTAGCTTAGCAGTGAAGAAGCTACCACCACCGCGGGCGCCACACCTCGCAGGTGCGACGCCGCCAAGACGACTCTGGCTTCCTCCGCCGCACCATCACCGCAAGGGTCTTCGGGGGTGGTTACTCGAGCTCATTAGCTGTTTAGTTTGCTTCGTTGTCGCTGTGGCTTACGGGAACGCCTCCGCCATTGCAGGTCTGGGCTCACCGCCGGGGAGGGATTTTGGGACGACGCCCCTACTGGGCCAACCGCTTCTAGACACCGCTTGTCGCTTGGAGGTACTCATCGCCCTTAGTGAGGTCTTTGGGACTCGGTGTCGCCGGCGTGGCCGCCCCTGTGTTCTGCTGCTGTCGCTTCATGTGCATGCCTGGGGCTGTGGACTTAGCAGCCAGTAAAAGAAGTAGAAAAGGAGGGTGCAACAGAAAATCCTAGGTCGAGGAAATAGTGCCCTAGCACTCATGGAAATTATCTAGGACTTCGGGGCGCCTGCATAATTACCACATGCTGCAGTGCCTCCCTCGTCGTGGGCCGTTGGTCGGTTGGGCCACGCCGCCCACGTGGTCCGCACATGGTGGGCTCGCTAACGTCGCGTGGGCGGGATGGCGTCTTTGGCCGAAACAAGCGTTAGGGTCAAGTAGAGAATTCGGTTTTCTTATTTTTCCAGAGAATAGAAATGTTTTTTATTTTTGTTATGAATCCAACTTCGATGAATTGTAGTAAATTGCATGGTTGTCCAAAAATAGTGAAACTAAGTTTGTTAGGTTCGCAAAAATGCCATCTATTTGTTAGTATAATTAGTTCACAGTTAGCTGTTAAGATGATATGCTCATAAGATTTAAGTAGAAAGCTTAGAGTTATATCGATCAATAATTGCAGGAATTATTGTGGCAAACCGACAATAGCGTTAGCTTTGAAATTGTTACAGTAGGTTCCTTAGGCTTTTATATACTTGCTGTAAAATTGGTAGCCGTAGAGCGAGTTGCTTAATAGTGTAGTTATTATCCTTGCTTCATTGTATGTATCGTAAATCGGCATTAGGAGTAGGAATATCCGTAGTCGCCGTAAGAATGTATGTCACGCTCATACTTGTTAGTGGTGCTGGTACGTAGCTTAGCCTTAGTGGGTAGACCTCGCTTAGTAGTTTAATAGATGTACTTTTAGGCGAAGAGTTGTTGTTGTCATCTTATTAAGCATTGCATCATCATTTCATGTAGATCACAAACAGGTAGACTTCGTACCCGTCGGTGAGCCAGAGTACGACGAGGTGATCGAGGAATACGAGGAGGAGATCTTCGCACAGGAAGAAGCCTAGGAGCCTGTTGGTACTGACCTTGCTGACCCGGCACCTGCCCAAGGCAAGCCCCGGTGCATAACCCCTATTTTTAAATGATCACTGAATATATATATATGATGTGCATTTACGTTACGGGCATTTTATGGAAACTACATGCATAAATATATCTACCCATGAGTTCTACTAGTATGTGTCGAGTATTTTGCTATGCTCAGATATCGCAGTAGCGTGAGTAACCTCACCGCTACTCACAAATAGAGATAAAATATGAATATTCATGATAAAATGATGGAAAGGTAAATGGTGACCGGAGGGGATATGGTTTGGGGATTGGTGGGTGTAAAAGGTTGTGTCCTACGCCAATGTGATATAGCTCGTTACACTTTTTCCCCTGTCCTGTGTTTATTAAGGACCGGTCATTGCATATGACTCTAGGCAAGTCATAGATTATTGTCCCGAGCACATACTTGGGTATGGGCGCAGGAAGGCCTGTTGCTCTCTTGTCATGGATCCACTCTTTCCGGACCGACTGATGGAAAGAGGAGGTGGTGGAGGTCCTTGCACCACAATGAGTCCGGGACTCAGGATGTGGGGGCTTGGAGTCCAAGTTTGTACGGGGACCTGGACACCCGGGACAGGAGGGTGATGGGTTAGTCCTGCTTGTGCCTTAGGTACAAGCGGGGCATGTGTTTCGGGGCACCCAGCTGGGCACATTGATTCGCGAATCGCCGGGGGATCCGGTACGGCTTGTCTCATGGGTTTAGCACCGTAGTAAGAACTGAAAGTGGAGAAAGAAGAAGAAATATAACTGATTGCTCAACCCTTGCTTGAAAGTAGACAGGTGCTTATATAGACTGGGTAGGTGATAACTTAATACGGCTGATAATAATAATACATAAATAAGAACTCACTATTAGTATTGCTTTCTGCTAAAGAAAACCAGCAAACCATAAAGCCTATCATATCCCTTGAGTCGGGAAATTATTTCCACTAGTCGGGTAAGTCTTATGAAAGTACATTGTGTACTCAGGTTTATTTACCCCTCAATGGTGTGATGCTTGAGGAGTACCTTGTGTGGAGGATCCTTCGTGGGCTCATACGTAAATCCTCGCCACTTTATCGCTAGATGTTATCTTTTTAATATTCCATTGCTTATCATTTCTCAAGACTCAGATTTGGTATTGTAATAAGATACTTTTTAAGAAACTCTAATGTATGAAATGGACTTGTGTTGTAACTCGCTCTCATTATTGGATCCTTGGGAAAAATGTGGATCTTTCGGTTCTCCTCGTAGGTGTGCCCGACGGACACCGCCATTGTAGTTTCTTTCGGGGTGCTTAGTGTCTGGTGGAAGACGAGCCCCTCCGTAAGTACGCTATTTCGGGCGGTTCTGCCACATGCGGGGCAGGGCGGTTTGTTAACGCAGAGGAGCCAAGGTGGAGACGAGACCGATCTGTATTTGTCTAAGCCGGAGAGACTTGACGTGATTGCGGGCGGACTTCGATGGAAGGAGCGCGCACACGAAAATCCTGTGCACGAAACCCTCTCTCTCTTTTTAGGTGTTTGTAGATAGGAGACAAGTCTGGTTAGTTTGGACAGTTTCTCCTAGATCGGCCGGTCTAAAACTTAATCACATAAGGATTTTTCCACAAATCAATGTAATTTCATTAAAAACAGTATCATGTAAAAATTTCTATGTTCTAAATAGGGACTAATCACTTCCCGTATTAATCGTATATCAAATTTTTTATCCCAACCCATGTACATGTGTACAAGGTATTATCCATATATCTATATCGATATCTATATCTCAGATACCTAACGAGCCACCAGCCGATTGGTTAGATAGTTCTAGTAGCGCCCTCGAGTTTTGAGTTCTAATTTAGGTTCTCACATGAGCAACGGTGTTGTTGTGTGTAAAAGTGGAACATGGGTTCGAGGGTTTTCATGCTATTGTTGTGAATGTGTGGGTAAGGGTTCAGATTTTCTTTTTTCTAAGCTGTAATGCCCGAGGCTATCTTACCTCCCGTGGTTCTTGAGCTAGTCGTATCTTCCCCTATTTTGCCGCCAGTAAGTTTAACAAATTTGATTTGCCAAAGCACGATGAACGAGGCCATCCACATAGTCGAGCAATGTCTTCATCAACCCTATTATGGGTTCCCATAGAAGGCATCAGCTCATTTTACTTCTTTCTAATAGTTTTTTCTTTTCCAAGGACATCCATAGCTTCTAGTTTTCTCCCTAGGCGGCATCACATTTAGCTCATGCAAATCTGCCCGCTAGGAAAATCCTCCCATTCGCATTTCATTCCCTCCCACTAAAGTAAACAACATTTCAAACACATAAATAGTATTATGCAATTTAACTTGAAGTAAAGGAGACAACACACCCAGAAATCACCATTAGAATTACTGCAATAGAAACCACCACAAGAATCACCATAAGTATTACAAAACCAAACACACATTTCACATTAACAACAAATACAACCTAATGTAATCTCACCATTTAAAATTACGTACTAATTGGGGATACATGACTCCCATCAATTCACCACATAGTACACATCGACATAAACCATGTTGCCAATTCAAATATAGTAGCCACCATTGCACAAACACTTGAAATCTATCGTCAAACCCCTAGCTACAAGCTACGCTTAAAACTACCAATGATTTGAGGGCTACTTGACCATTTACCTTGAAGCAGCTTGTGGACCATTTCCTTGAGTGAGTCCTAGGTCATGAGGGCTTATTTGGAACGCATGAATTTCACAGGAATTACACATGAATTTTATAGAAATTAGTTCAATTTCACATAAAAAAAAAAGTTTGAACATAAAATATTTCCCAGATTCAACCAGCCCTCAAGGTACGGGCAACGGCGGCAGCACATGAGGGTTCGCAGCACATGAAAAAAGAAAGAATGGAGGAAAGGAAGGGGCCAGGCACCACCGTGTTCCGTATATGCTGCAGACCTGTCATGCCAGGCAGGGTGACACTGCAGACCTATCGCGCCAGACGTGTTGGGGTGACAAAGTGGGGCCCACATACATTGCCACGCTTGATTTAAGACCACGGTCAACGATACCCGCCGCTACTTCTGTGATGCAATTCGCAGTGGCAACCTGTCACGCCTGTGGTGCTGGCGCCACTAAAGAGGTCTAGCGCCTGTTCATTTCTTTACGTGGCTTGTCGAAACGATCGTAAATTTTAATTGGAACAGTATTTTTCTCTCACATAAACCAGCTAGTAGTATTTCTTCACGAACCAACAACTAAACGAACCAATCAACCAAACAAAGTTGTCTAGATTTGCAAATAATTTTGCAACGAGGTTAATAATAAAATATCAATTAAAAAGAGTTAAATTCCAAGATATCAAGTATGCTGGAAAGGAAGGAGTAGGATCGTAGGAATATGGAAGCACCCAGCAATTCTGCATGCTTCTAACCGGGAATACAAATTTGTTTGATAAAACTATCTCTTCGGTTACACTTGTATTGATCACCCTCCTTTTGGTGGGAAACAAAAATGAAAGTGTACGATTGAAACTCAAATAGTCAAATTGAAAAAACCACTCGAAAAATTTTCCAACCCTCCATCTGCATCCGTAAATCACCTTGTGATGTGAGCAATGAAGTTTTCGAGGTCCTTGCGGGATGACCCGCCATCAGCAGCCGACGCACGGACGGCCTCGCCGATCGCCGCTGCCCGCTGCCGCACGGGTACGGCTGCATATCGAGCTTCTCCGGCTCGGTTAAGCTAGAGGGATAGCTCAGCTTAGCTTGTTAGCGAGCTTGGGCTGACTTGTTTAGTTTGTAAACAACTAATAAAAATAGGACACATATGTTTATAATGCTTATGCCACAATAATTTTAGAATGTGGTGTCCATCATTATGCAACCATTCATGATTAATACATATCAGGTTTATCAAAAGTATCAACCATACAACATAACTGGTCCATCCATGATCCATGCAGTTTCAGCATATTTACTAGTTGCTTGTCACCACAGACTTAGAAAAATCCATAAATTCAATGTCAGCATCATCATCTTCTCCCTGGAAATAAATCCATAAATCAGCATTTAAGTACCTCAATAATTATAAAATCAAAATTCATATGAAACAACTGAAAATAAGGATTACATATCAATGGAATATGTGTACACTTCTAGGTCAGCATCATCATCTTCTGGATTCATGGTCGGGCCGATAGGCCTCAACTCGCTTGAGCTCGCGAAATGGGCTCGTTAAAACAATGAGCTAGACTTCCAACTCAGCTCGTGAAAAAGTTAAAACGAGTTGAACCGAACCGCATACTTCCAGTCGAACGAGTTGGCGAGCCAGAATATTTTGTTCAGCCCCACGACGGGTAGTCCATCCTCGTGAGACCATCATCCTCTCGACCACCGCCCAGATGGTTGCCGCCAGATCACCACCGGCGTGTTTCTCGAATGGCCTCACCAGAAGGCTGCCTTGAGGTACTTGCACACCAGCTCGGCGCCCCACGGTTGGTCGGAGTGCATAGACCACGCCAGATGGGCTTCCTGTGGCACATGCTCTCCACGGTCGAAGTTCCAACCGTAGTGGCTCATGAACGCCATCGCGGGCGCCGCGCGCCAAAGATTCCAACTGCGCGCGCCACCCGTGATCACCAGCCCCTCCCATCGGTCTGGTTGGTGAATTCGCAGCAACATGTGCCGGCTCGCCGTTGTCCGTGAATATGTTACCGCGGTCGGCATCACGCAGACCTAGATGAACCTCCGTTGCCGGCGCGCGCAGCGTCAGCCGCAAGCTCCGTGATTTGCTCACCGCGAGGGAGGACGCCGAATCGAATGACACGCAGAGCACCGATGCCGGCGGTCGCTCGTCGAGCTAGCCGAGGCACTCGTGCAGCACGCGCGCCCTCGCTCGCCCACGCTTGAGCCAAAGCCGGGTTTAACGGGCCGATAGAGAAGACCTTCGCCGGCGGCCGCCTTTCGGCGACGAAGTCGGCGAACTCACCTCGAGGGCGTGGCACGAAGTTCGCGACGATGCCGACGCCGGAAGGGATCGCTTGCGCTGCTCGCCCGCTTGTTCGCTGAACTCGAGAAACCTCCATCACGTAGGGGTCGATGGGGAGGTACTCAAGGCCGCGTCGCAAGAAGGTCGCCCGCCTTCCATCCGCCGAGGATGGATGAAACGGCGGCAAAGGTATGGTGTACCCTCGCCGTTAGGCAGCCGCGCGCTGCCTCGGCGGCGAAGGCGTTCATGAGGTCATAAAGGACCACGACGTGGCGGTGGGAGGCGGAGATCTCACCGAGGAGCGTCGCGAGCGCGGCGGGCGTGCTGGCGGCGAAGGCCTCCCATAGGCCAGGCTCCAAGCCAATGAAGTAAATACCGCGTTGTTTTCGGACGAGGTGAAGCGGAGGGCCATCGACCAGAGATTGCGAACCTTGTGACGATCGGATTCATCAAGAAAGTGTATCACCCTAAGTGGTTAGCCAACTCGATCTTGTAAGAAAAAGAGGAGATGGAGAATGTGTTGACTACATGGGTCTCAACAAGGCGGTCCAAAGGATCCGCTTTTTTGCCGCACATAGACCAAGTAGTCGACTTGACCTCGTGTTGTGAAACCCTTTGCTTCCTCGACGCTGCATTTTGGGTACCATTAAATCGCTGGATGAAAGAGTCCGACCACCTAAGCATGTCGTCTTTCATCATCTCGCTCGATCGCTCGCCATATCACAATGCCGCTTGATCTAAAAAACGCTGGGGCTACGACGCGATTGTATGCTCAAGTGTTTCGGGACCTCATCGGGCAAACCGCTGAGCCCTACGAGACGACATCGTGGTCAAGTCCAACAGTCGATTTCAGGTCATAGCCGACCCAGAGCGCACCTTCGCCAAACTCCCGAGCAAATGGCATCAAACTCAACCCCAAGAAATGTGTTTTCGGGTCCCGAGGGTATGTTGCTAGGTTTTATCGCCTCCAAGCGCAACATCGAAGCCAACCTAGAGAAGATCTCGCCATCACGAGGATGGGCCCGATTCGTAACATAAAGGGGTATAGCGAGTTACTGTGGTGCCTCGACGCGCTTCACCATTTTATCTCGCTACCTCGATTTAACGAGGTCTCCCCTTTATCGGCTTTTGAAGAAAGCTAACCATTTCGAATTGACGACGAGGCCTGTGGAGGCACTTGACAAGGTCAAGCAGCCCCCCGACAAGGCCTCGATCCTAGTCCCTCCGATCGATGTGGAACCGCCTCCTTCTATATCATGCCACCACGTTAAGTGGTCACTACCGGTGGTAAAGCGGGAAGAAGAGGGACACGACTCAAAGTATAGTGTCCCATATATTTTGTTAGCGCAGGTCTTGTCCAATTCCAAGACTCGCTACCCCAAATCCAAAAAACTCTTGTACGCCATCCTAATCGCCAAGAGGCGCCACTACTTCGAAGTCGCACCAAATGATGGTCGTGACATCCTTCCTCCTCGTGAGATCATCCAAAATCGGGTTGCTACAAGAAGAATCGCAAAGGGCACTGAGTGATGGGTCGTGGCATTTCATATGCCCCCTGACAGCCATCAAGTCCCAAGCGTCGGCCGATTTCATTGTAGAATCAGACCAAGATCCAAATGCCGCTAGTACCGTCGCATCAAGAGTACTAGACGATGTACTTCGACGGATCGCTAATGAAGAGAGGCAATCGCATGGGGCTAGTCTTTGTTTCTCTTCTGGGAACGCATGAGGTACATGGTTTGCATCCATTCCCCGCCTCCAACAATGTGGCCAAGTATGAGGCACTCATCAAAGGCCCACGATCACCATCTAGTTGGGCATCCAACGGCTTGACGCTCGGGTGACTCACCCGTCATCGCACCAAGTCATGAAGGAGTCAATCTACCGCAAAGACAAAGATGGATGCGTATACCAAGAAGTCCACTAGTCGGAGGACAAGTTTGATGGCCTCAACTCAACCACATCCCGAGATGGCTCAACGAGGCGGCCGGGCACGTCTGGCGAAATGGCATCCGCCGAGAGCCGGCGTCGATGGGCATCTTCGCTTAGCGATCAAGACAAGCCCTTGGTCCACTACAAAGAGCGTAATAGACCAATGATGGGCCACCAGCCGGGCTCTGGGCTAACTCACTCGCTGGCTCCTTTCGACCTCAAGTCATGGAGCTTGATGAAGATTCAGCGCAGAGCCTCGATCCTCTAGCCGACCGGTGGATGCCTTACCTCGACTACCTCCTTCATGAGGTGCTATCGATGGACAAAACGGAGGCTCGATGGCTCCGACGTCGCGCCAAGACCTTCGTTGTTATTGAGGGGAACTCTACAAGCGGCCACACCAGATGTCGCAGTCACGCATCCCCATCGAACATGGGAAGCAGATTTGTCGAGCGACATCGATGGTGGGGTCTACGGGCACCATGCCGCCGCTTTGGACCCCGGGTCGAAATGCGTTCCGATAGGGCATCTACTAGCCAACCACAAGAGAGTCGACGAAATGTGATTGTGCATGCCTATGAAGGGTGTTAGTACTATGCTCGGTAGACCCACCTACCGTCCAAGCACTCTAAACGCATCCCCATCACGCGGGCCATTCGTGGTCTAAGGGCTTGATATGGTTCGACCTCTCAAGAGAGCACCCGGGGCTATATGCACTTGCTTGTCGCCATAGATAAGTTTACGGTAAGAGATAGGCTCGACCGATCTCCGTGATCAAGTCCGGAGCAAACCAGATCGTTCTTCCTTGACATCGCCCATGACTTTGAGTCCCAAGTCCGTTATCACGACAATGGCACGTAGTTCACCAGACAAAGTTCCTCCGATTCTACGATGAATACCACATATGGATCGACACACTCATGGCGCACTTCGCATGCATGGGCAGGTCGAGCGCGGGAACGGCATGGTCTCACGAGGCCTCAAGCTTCAGGATCTTCAACCGCCTTGAACAAGTTTATGGACGATGGGTCGCGGAGCTCCCCGAGGTGCTCGAGCCCGAGGATTTACCTCTACCGCCACCGCCACACACCCTTCTTCATGGTCTATGGTTCCAAGGTTATCCTTCGACCGACCTCGACTATGGAGCGCCGAGGGTCAGGCATACAATGAGCAGGGAGCCGAGGCATCCCTCGAGGACGCCATGGATCAGCTCGATGAAGCGCCGCTATGTTGCCCTCCTCCACTTTCGGCCAAGTACCAAGCAAGCGCTATGCCGGCACCACGCCGCTCAGCTAAAAGGGTCGACCTTCAACGTCGGAGACTGGTGCTCGCACTTCGCCCAGCAACAAGAGCCACCACAAGCTCTCTCCGCCGTGGAGGGACTGTGACATCGTCATGGAGGTGCTTTGTCCCAAGACCTACAAGTTTCAAGACCGCTGACTGCAAGGTCTTCGCTAACACCTAGAACATCGAAAGCAGCTACGCCACTTTTATCCCTAATCTATGCACGTACATATGAAAATTAAGAATGACGCTTTCAAATAAAAACACTTTCTCTTATCAATTTCGCTTATCGCTCCTCGATCTTTAGTGACACCGATCCCAAAGAATGGCGAGGGTCGGGCCTCACTGGGGCCGATAAGAGTTTATCTACCTAAAACATTCTCTCATACCGACCCTCTCTTACATTAAGATCTCGAGGCAAAGGTTGCGGAAACAAACGCTAAGTAAAATTGGTCGATCAGAAGAAACCTATGCCTCAAAGAGCTACGACATTTTTGCTCACCAACAGGATAGAGTTTTTTGCCCGCACTCGAGCTTTTTATGTACCTTAACAATGGAAAGGGTCGAATGCATTAACCTTTTTATATAAAAAGGGAGAAGAGCTAAAAGTCCTGCTCGGTCATAACAAAAGTTAAGAACTTGTCCACTTATTACAAAGTTCGCCGCCTGGCCTATCAAACTAACTAATTCTTCAGGGGGATGATCTCATCCTCTATCTTGGCAGATAAGTCCTATGCCAGAGGAGCCACCTCCTTCTTGATATCCTCCACTCGGCCTCGAGTAACCGAACAAAGAACGCCCTAGCTCATCGTCGCTAGATCGATGTTCCCATAATGAGAACGGGCCATCGCGAACGATCGGTGAACGCCGGGTTAAGTTGCCCCTCGTGATCTCACGCGCTTGATCCATAATACGGATGCGTGAACCACAAACGAGCCTGTCTCCCCGCCCGGCTAGTTCAAGGTCATCAGAGACCAAAATTGGACGGCGACATGTAGGGTATCATGCTCGCCGCCTCCTTCAGAGGAGGCCTTCACCGCCGAGCTCCTTCTTCCCCGCCACGGCTCTTCATCACCTCTCGCACCAAGCTTGTCATCGAGACCTGTCCAAGCCACATACCGACCATGTCAAAAGGCCTACCATGGATTCTAGGAAGAAAGACAACAAGGAAACCGGAGGTTGTCCGCCCACGCCCGCCAAGCAAGCGCGCGCCTCATCGTGATGTCGGGTCACCTAGGCCTCTAGGTGTCGGACTCTTCTTGGCGCCGACCGACCTCCGTGGTGAGCTTGGCAGGCATGCCCTCACCGCAACCTTCAGTGTCCCTCTCCCCCCTCAGCTCACCCTTGAGGAGGTCGATCCTACACAAGGCCGCCAGCATTCCTTGCAAGTCAAGTCACGCCCGTGGAGCCCTCTACACCCCAAGCAAATCGTCCCCTGCTCCTTTCAGATCCTCTTGGCCTCCCACGGCCCATGCGAACCTTTAAATCGTGGCCATGAGCTTCTCTCTAGCCTCACTGTGCATCATCGCGCTGAGCATCCTTCTCCTTGACTCGGAGGTTCACCTGCCGCCACATCCGCTAAGGATGCCTTTGGGAACGCCCCTCCTCCATCCGCCTCTACCGGGAGGCGGCCACCCGCATGGATGATGGCTTCGGCTGTGCCACTTCGCCACCACGACGTGGCTACACCCTGCCATGCCACGCCCGCAATGGGAGCCCCAGATGCCCCTCTCTTCGCTTCTCCTCAGGACGCAGCCATCGGGCTACACCTCCTCGGTCGACGCCTGGTGGCTGCCCCAAAGACCACTCCCGCCACCTTTGGCGTGGCGCCAGCCGGCCTCACTGTCATGTCTCTGCCGGAGGGCGAGGCTCTTCTTCGACGCAAGCCTCAAGAGTCCCACATCCTCCAAAGCCGCAAAGGACATGACGGTTAGTTTATGGCAAAATTGCTAGAACAAAAGGACAAAAAACTTTGACTCACCTCGTCTCCATCGGACGATGACATTTTGGGGCCAGCCCACCCGACCCCGGGCTGCTCCTCATCGGCATGTTAGCGCTTGAGCCTCCTTTGCTTGGAGGGTCCAGATGGAGTGAAGCGACAGTTCTCGCCGACCCGGGGCGCCATGGAGGCCTAGATGGAGTGGAGCGGCTTGATTCTGCCCGGCCTAGGGGCACATCCTCCCTCCTTCCCTGTGGCATGCCACAGAAAGACCCTCAGATGTGGGTGTAGACGGATCTGTCCCCTCGCTTCGGGCTGTCTCCCATTGGACGGCAACCCAAATCGTCCCCACCGGCCACTGTCCAACTGGATGGGCGCACCTGCAACTGCCGCCTTCTTTCTTCTTCTTCTTCTTCTTCTTCTTCTTCCTCCTCCTCCTCTTCCTCCTCCTAACCTCGCCGCCGCTTCCTCGGGTTTAGCTCTCACCCACTACTTTGCCCGCCGCCTCGCCTCCTTGTCGCCCTTGTCCTTCTTCCTTCGTCATCAATGGCATTGTTCACGCCTCACAAATTGCAGGTTCGGCAGAAGAGCGCTGATGGAGGCCTCGAAGCCCAAATCCACCGGCACTCGATAAAGCTCCGGCTCCGCCACATCACAGATGTCCTAGGATTGGGAACACAAATGTCAACTCTGCCTGCCGCTTCCTTGATGATACTGTAGGCATCAGGCTGCCATGGAACGACCCTCGGCGAAGCGCCGTCCCATCGAGCCGCCACACTCCTCGCAGGATATGCCCTCGATGACACCGCCCCATGAAGGCCACGGTTCCTCGTGGATGCGACGACCTCGAGGATGTCGCGATCCTCTTCTTTTCCTTGATGGGTGGCCCCACGGTTACGCCGGCAGCCGCTTCTTTGATCAGCGCCGGTGAAGACCGGCTAAGGGGCAGCGGGTCATTCTTCAAGTAGAACCATTGTGTGTGCCACCCTTGTTGGATCTAGACAGCTAGGCAGGCATGTACTCGGCCTGCCCACGCTTCGGAGGTGGATGCCCACGCATCCCATCGGCATTGGGATCTCTCCCCGCCTCATTCTTCTTTTCCCTGCAGGAGATGCGAAGAAGTACCTCCACAACTCAAGTGTGGTTTCGATCCCTAGGCACCCTCGCACATCGCGATGAAGGCCACAATGTTGGATCTCATTAGTTGAGGTGCCGCCATTAATCTAGTAGTGGTGCAAAGCAATTTTCAAAGAATGGATGAGGTGGATTGTGAACCCACGCCGTGGAAGGGCGCGAAGGAGAAGATGTAACCGCTACGGCATCGCACACATCGTCGGTCGAGAACCAACCACTCCATCGTGATGGTCCTCCCGTGAAGAAGACCGCGGCTTGACAAGGCCCTCCATGCGCGCGCGTGGGTGACGTTTGGAGCGGTACCATGACTCCATGGAAAGCAAAGACGGAGGAGTAAGGACTTTTGGTAGTGGTGGAGAAGTTTAATGCTATGGATCTAGGGCGTCGGGTGTGGATGAGCAAGGGCGCAGATCCGATCAACGACAATGAAAGGCGGAGAACGCAAGGTTGCGGTTTAGTGTGCCAAACATGAAGGGGAGGCTGCTATTTATAAGGCAGAGTGAAGCGAGAGGTGAACCGTCCGCCAGATCTACGCCGCCCACCACGCCAAGGCCACATCACCTTCTTCGAAACGTGGCGCCGCCACCTCTTTCCGCTTCCTTGAACACACCCACCGCAAGATCGCCACATCGCTTTCTCCGAAAGCAACGCGGCGACGCCTACATCCGCTACTTCCTCAAGGACACACCGGATGATGGTTCGCCCCATTCAATGGGCCGAGAACCGCCACAAAGTCAAGAGGGATATAGAGCTGAAAACGCCCCACGGCACATTCGTGCCCAGAGTTCAAAGGTTGGCCCACCGGGCGGGTTCACAACCGCCCGAGGCGCCTTTTAGAGTGAGGGTGGAAAGGAATGGCCCATTGCGCTGCCAAGACTGAAGCACGAGTGCTGCCGCAGCATCCCGCCCACGCTCAAGTCTTGGTCGGTTCACGCCTATGGTTTTTCCTTGAAGAAAGGCAAGCGAGTTCTTAGGACCGGGTCGTAATGCATCTAGGAACTATATGGATTGGCCGCTAAGAATCTGGAGTCACCACCATTAACCCATATCGGACCCCCACTTAACGGAAGCTGTGGCCCCACTCGGACTTTCTGCTATCAAATTTCACCGAGCACCATGATTTGTCCATCGAGGAAAACATGGCACGTTCAGCCCTCCGCTTTATCGAAAAAAACGCTTTGAGGGAGGACGATCACAAGATGAGCTGACCCATCGATCGGACTCCCCCCGCTATGCGTGGGGGCTCAAAGGAAGTTGGACCGCAAGGAGACCGAATACATGGTCGCATGACGATGGCGGATCGATCGGATCCGAGGGAGGATCAATCAAGAGAAATCTTTTCCGCCTTCCTAAATCCCGCAAGAACATGTTCCCAAGGAGTCCGATCACGATAGAAGGAATCGCAACTCACCAAGGCATCCCATGGGCGCAGAAGATCAAGCCCTCAAGTCCCTCCATTCAAAAAGCCTACTAAGGAGTACCCTACCCTCCGCAGGCCTGTGGGCCATCAGAGGGTGTCAGATTAGAGATACCCAAAGAAGGGATCCGAGGACCACGGATGACAAACTCATTTAGATAATCGAGGACGATTTCGGTCACGACCGACCTCAAGGGACGGGTTACGCCATCTGCAGAATTTCGGCACGGGCCCTGTCGCCTGACCGAGGGTACGGAGCCGCCCCACCTAACCTCGAGGGCACGGCTCTGCTCGCCCACCCTCGGGCACGGGCCCATGTTGCCCCACCCGAGGGTACGAGAGCCATCCCAAGACGACCTCGAGGGCACGGGTTCATTCCGCCCAACCCTTAAGGGCACAGTTCCGCCTTGCCCGACGGGGATCCATACCGCTTCCAACCACTACGGGTCTAAGGGTACGACCTCAGGTCAAACTCTCGACACCGGGAAGGAAGCGGACACGCCTCAACGTGACCCATGGCCACGCCAAGCCACGCCCGGGATTCACATCGCCAATGCTGATGGGTGCGTGGTCGCCAGTCCGCTTACTCCCCATACGGTCGTGGGATGTGCATGTCGGTTCGCCACGCCATTCACGGACGGGATGGGACGCCACGACCACCGATGACGCTGGGCATGGCACCAGTGCAGAATAGGAGCCCAACGTGGAGCCATCCCCGCCACCATCTAAGGTGTTTGGTGGGACCCGCATGAAGGAGAAGAAGGACCCCGTGCTTGAGGCCTTCTTCTCCCTTGCTTTTCTTCTTTTTTTCTCTCAGAATCTCGCGCCTTCCCTTCACCTATAAAAGAGGAAGCAGGACGCCCCAAGAAAGAGCAAGGAGGACACGATCGAGCAGCTTGAAGAAACTATCAAGATTCTTCAATCTCTCCACTAGAGACTGGGAACCGCCCTCTCTCAATTGCTTGTAACCCCTACTACAAACTAGTGCCAGAAGACGAAAGCAAAGAACAGATCGTGAGGGACATTCTCCCAGTCCAACCAAAGATAAATCCTTGTGTCTCCGAGCACACCATCGTGGATGCAAATTTACTAGCCGGTGATCCAAACACCGACACATATCCCCTCCAAGTCCATGAGGAATACCAAAGAAATTCTGTGGACCAACAGATAGTAATCTGCTCTCATCCGGCAATACCCAAATCTGCCCTCATTGCTGATCGGAGTTGTCGAGCATTGGATTAAAGCATGATTCACCGAGTCCACCCTGTGTCCACAAATTTCACATCTATTATGTACCACAATATTTCGTGATGTTTGTTCAGCCATGAGCTAAGCCATTGTGCATCGCTTTCCATCCGAATATAAGAATCTTGTGTGGCGTCTAGGTCGGCCGACGTTGATTGAGTTCCTCCGAATTCCTCCGCCGGGTTCTCCTGGCCAGCAATAAGCACTCCTGACCGAGAAAAGGCCATTCGCACCATAATGCCAAGCAAAGAAATCTCCCCGGGGTGGAGGGAAGCTTGATGTTCATTATTTCCTCGGACATCCACCGCCGTAAGAATCTATTAAGTGTATTCGCATTCCATTCCATCCTGGTGATCAATGAGCTGATATGATGGACCTACTTTAAGCAACATGGCCACCTCTTTACAAATCGGTCGAAGTTCCAGACCTCGACACCCACTGGTCTCTCCAGATCCGAACTCGAAGTCACCGATCCAACCTCCAAATTACTCCTTTCTTCACCAGCTCCAGCCCATGCACAATGTCTCTCAATGTTGGGACTGATTCACAGGGAAAGCTGTGTCTAGGAGGTTGCTGTTTGTAAAATATTTTGCTTTCAGCACTCACACAAGCTATCTGGTCTATCCAGCAGTCTCCAGGCCTGCCGCCCCTAACAGAGCTTGTTGAAAATCCTTAGGTCTTGGAAGCCCAGCCTCCGTCTCCCCTTTGGCTTGGTGAATTTGTCCCATGCAATCCAGTGACGGCCTTCTCGAGTCCATTGATTGCCTATGGATGTGGTGTAGACGCCTAGTGAATTTTGGTATAGCCAGTAGCAGGATCTACATGGCACGCCTGGCCACCCAGCCCCAGCGCCGGCTAGCTGATGCGGCGAGGCACAAGGAGGAGGCTTGGTCTCGAGGGGCGAGGGCCGATGGAGAGGCCGGAGGGGCACCACCGCCCGCACTAGTGTGCCGGGCCATGGAGGACAGAGGTGGAGGGGTGCGGTCGAGGGGTGGCTTCAGCGCCCGGGAGTTGGAGGCTCAAAGTGGGCGGTGGATTCAGTGCTTTGGTGAGTCATGGCTGCATTGAAGAGTCGAGTTACTTAGTGTTACTCCTCCATTCTAAATTACAATTCACTTTTTTTTTTATCCTAAATCAAAATTTTAAAACTTGGATCAAGTTTATAAAAAAATCCACCAATATTCACATCATAAAATTAGTTTCATTAAATTCTTCATAAAATATATTTTGATTTTGCATTCATTTAAACATGTAGATCTTACTATATATACTCTTCCTTCCTAAAATTTTGTCAAAGTTAGAGAAGTTTGACTTAGAACAAAACCAAATTAAACTAGTTTCAATGTTTATTATCTTAAGTACAAGTTAAGCTTACACAGATCAAGTACCTTTCGAATTTAAATGCCCAATCTTTTACATCTGATGTTGCTAGTTATTTTATTATTACATTAATAATTGCGTCATATGTCCACTGTAGGAGTTCCAGTGATATCTGAAACGTCTGAAGATGACCAAGAGCTTCTACTTAAAAGTAAACATCATCAAATCCAAGATCAAGGCCAATATGGAGGATTTGCTGAAGGTGCTTGAGAAAATAAATGAAACTGTTGCTAGGTTAACAAGATCTTAGGTGCTGTGACTGAGAGAGCCACCCACGCCTCATCCGACACGTTGCCATCCACTGATCCAACAAAACAGAGACCAGGAAAGACTTACGACGCCAAGATCTTCCGTTCTGAATATTCTACGCTTCTAGCGTTTCTTATACTGTAAATTGTCTGGTCAATTAAAGCAGAACTACTTTTCTACGATGACCAAATCAAACGGAGAAGTGAGCATTGTTTACTCAATCATACTATACTGGCAGGCACTCCAGATTCACCAGTCATCAGTCTCTGAGAAAAGGAAATTTTATCATCGGTGTAGCAAGTAGCAGGAATAATTTCTTGAAGCAAACGTCGTGCCGTTGCCGGTTGGCCTGCAAAATTGTGTCGCGTGAATGGCACGCCGGCAGCCGGGAGACGGCAGAGCGGCATGGCACAGCGTCAGCACTGCATAACCGCTGACTGCACCGCAGGACTGCAGCCTTGCTGCGAAGCTGGATATATAGCACGCCGCTGTATTCAGGCCATCCTCCCGCTGCACTGGGAGCCACACGTACGGGATCACCGGCAGTCGAGTGCACAGTGGTTGGAAACAGAAGCCGCCCTCTCGCTCCCCTACTACCCTATGGAGTCAGTTGCCGTCGTGGCTGTCCTGTTCCCGGCGCAGGGCCACCTGAACCAGCTGCTGCACCTGTCGCTGCAGCTCGCCGCGCGCGGGCTGCCCGTGCACTACGCGGCGCCAGCGGAGCACGTCCACCAGGCCCGCGCGCGCGTGCACGGCTGGGGCGACGACGACCTCCGCCGCATCGACTTCCACGAGCTCGCCATCTCCGAGTACGCCTCTCCGCCGCCCGACCCCGCCGCGGCCTCGCCCTACCCTTCCCACCTCATGCCCCTGTGGGAGGCGTTCATCGCCGACGCGCCCGCCGCGCTCGCGGCGCTCCTCCGCGGGCTCTCCGCGTCCCACCGTCGCGTCGTCGTCATGTACGACGTCATCAACGCCTTCGCCGCCGAGGACGCCGCCCGGCTGCCCAACGGCGAGGGGTTCGCGTTCCACTGCACCGCCGCGTCGTCCATCGTCTGGCACATGGACGGCGGGACCCAGCTCATGCGCGACGTGCACGGCCTCGCCGACCTCCCCCGTCCACGCCTTCGTGACGGAGGAGTTCCTCGAGTTCATCGGCAAGAGCGCGAGGTCCGCGCAAACGATCCCGTCCAGCGCCGGCGTCGTCATGAACACGTCCCGCGCGCTCGAGGGTGAGTTCATCGACTTTGTCACCCAGCAGCTGGCGCCGCCGGCGGCAAGAAGGTCTTCTCTATCGGCCCGTTAAACCCGATGCTCGGCCCGAGCGCGCACGATCTTGGCGCGATGCGGCACGAGTGCCTTGGTTGGCTCGGACAAGCAGCCGGCCGCGTCCGTACTCTACGTCTCGTTCGGGTCGATGTCCCTGCTGCGCGGCGAGCAGATCAAGGAGCTTGTTGCGGATGCTGCGCGGCAGCAACCAGCGTTTCATCTGGGTGCTGCGCGACGCCGACCGCGCCGACATATACCCGAGTCCGACGAGAGCCGGCACGCCAAGTTCCCGTCCGAGTTCACCAAGGAGACCGAGGGGACGGGGCTGGTGATCACCGGGTGGGCGCCGCAGTTGGAGATACTGGCGCACGGCGCCACGGCGGCGTTCCTGAGCCACTGCGGCTGGAACTCGACCTTGGAGAGCATGAGCCACGGAAGCCCATCCTGGCGTGGCCCATGCACTCCGACCAACCGTGGGACGCCGAGCTGGTGTGCCAGTACCTCAAGGCAGGCTTCCCAGTGAGGCTATGCGAGAAGCACGCCGAGGTGATACCGGCGGCAACCATACAGGCGGCGGTGATCGAGAGGTTGATGATCTCGACGATGGGCTACCCGTGCGGCAGCGGGCAACGGCGATCGGCGAGGCCGTCCGTGCGTCCGCGGCGGATGGCGGGTCATCCCGCAAGGACCTCGAAGACTTCATCGCTCACATCACAAGGTGATCTAAGAAAGCAGGATTAGAAAACGCCTCACTGGCCTCAAGTGTTTGTTCCTGTTTGTGCTTTTTCTTCTTCATTCAAAAGGAGAGTGATTTCTAGTTTATATACAATTAAAAGGGGTAGCGAGAAAGCTGGTTGTACTGAACAAATTTGAATTCCTGATTTCAAACAAGCAAATACTAGTATACAACTACTCCTACCTGAAAGCGCTCGAGTGCTGACAGGTGCAGCAGTGCAAGACAAACTGTCCATCGAGCATGGAAATGTCCGAACAGGACCAACGACAAAGGGTCAATCGTCAGCAACAGGCAAGAGTCCAATAGGAGACGTCTGACAGTGACGACCCCTGAATAGAGAAGGGACTTTTGTCTAGACGAAAGTATGTATGTAATTCATTGTTTTAAAGATTTTGTGGGTCCATTTGAAATGTAAGAATTTCACAACCAATAAAAGTTTCTGCTGTGTATAACAAGCTCTATCAATTAGTGATAGATGTATGTTGTTGTTATGGTTTTATTTCACTAGTAGTTGGATTCTTCTCGACAAGTATAGGAAACGCTTCTTTTGGACCGGCCATCAAGAATCAACTGGCCAAAGGACTTGTAGACAACGTGATATGGGGGGCTTGGTTTTATTGATCTAGACAAATTCGCTAGAGTCATGCGCCTTGGCATCTTCAAGAGTGATTTTTTTAACACTTGTTTAAAACTATTTCCAAATTTTATACTGTTTATTTTTATTTTCAAATTTAGCACTTTGGACGGCGCTTAACTGCCATGGCGCGCCAAACCACGCTATCGCGCCATGCATGGCGGCGTTACAGGTTGCCACCGTGGCAGCCGACCAGCGCCGACCGTGACATGGCATAGCTCTGTGCAGCCACAGATCTTTTGGATGCTGCACCGACGCTACTTATCAAGACATGGCGCGAGGGGCCCAGAGAGGCCCACGACGCGCATCCTCTTCCTTTTTCTCTCCATTCCTTTCTCCTTTCACGCGCCGCCGCCTGGGCTGTGACGCTCACGCCACCACGCCTGGCCAGCAGCCTGGCCGGTCGACCTCCCTGGGTCCTCCACATCCGTCGGTGCCAGAGGGTGGGGGTCAGCCCTTGGCCAGCCGCTACCCTCCCTTGGTGGCCGGGTCAGACAGGCACCGCCACCGGCCAAGGACGCCAATGTCCTCTCCGTTGCCTGGATTGACCCCTGCAGGTCTCCCCTGTTGTTGCTAAGGTACCTCCAAGACCCTCATTTTGGTGATTAATTTTGAATCAATTGATTAGGGGTTAGTGATTTGGTATAGTTTGGTATTTTGGTTTTAGGGTATGGTTAGGTAGTTAGGCTTTATGTTTTTGTTAGTTACGCATTTTGGGTTTAGGGTTTGGTTAGGAAATGTAGGGTTTAGGTTTTTGTTAGTTAGGATTTGGGGTTTAGGGTTTAGGTTATTGTTAGTTAGGACTTTGGCTTTAGGGATTGTTAGGTAGTTAGGGTTTAGTTAGTTTCTAGTAGTAATGATAGTTAGTATAGATACTAGCTTTGAAGTGTTGGTATTTAGTAGTGCATGATACGTACGATTTGGACGATTTGATGAAGTTTCCTCAAATACTTTTGTAGATGGATTGTTGTGTCCGAAGTTTTTTACTTGAGGAAGTGTTAGGGAAAGAAGATGGTATGTTTTAGTATATGGAAGAAGAATTGAATGGTTTGATGAACCTCCTAGCTTCAACGAATTTTGTGTCCGCTTGAATGCAAAGTTTGGTGGTGAATTCACACTGCTGTGAGGAGGTTTGATAGTGGAAAGACTAGGAACACTATGTCCTGATGCCCTTGCACCCACCATGCTCATCGGGTCCCGCCACAATAGGGTGATCCAATGTTCCAATGTACCCATGTATCGAGGTGGTGGTGAGAATGGGCATGATGATGTAGGGTCTCAAGGATCGGTCGTCCATTGACGGTGTTGGAGGCAATGAACAAGAATTGGAGGTCGAAGGGGAAGCAACTTAGGGTAACATGGATTTGGACGGTCAGTTGACGCAAGAGCAGCTTCATTCAACTCCAATGGCAGTCGATGATTCTAGGCGGTTCTCAGTAGGCTATGTATGCAATGACTTTGATGTGAACGAGAAGAGGAGGAACAGGAGGAGGAGGACAGGATCGGTGATGTAGTTAGCAAGTGATTCGCATTGATTCGGATGATGACCAAGAAGGTAGCAATGCTATGCCAACACCGATTGATGCCATGCCGCACCGGGTTCATGCTATGTCATTATCGCGATCAACTAAGGTAGTTCATGCTATATCGGGCTCATGGTAGACTAGTCATAGATTTGCCGTGAGGATGATACCCCTATGCTTCATGGGCTAGAATTAGCAAAGCACAACAAGAGATGTTCTACCACCACCCTACATAACGACAGAGCTTATGCAACCGAGGTAGATGAACATACCTTTCAAAGCATGCTTCCGGACTATAGGGATGTCGAGATGACTTGATATGGCGCTTGTGACACCGGTCCTGCAGATGTGTAAGAAATCATTGTATGGCCATGAGAATGAAATCCTTAGCAAGGGATGACATTCAATACAATGTCGATATGAAGTCGCTCCTTTAGGACTATGTTGTTCATCACCATAGGCCGTATAACGCCACTCATTCGGACCAAGAGTTGAGGTACCATGTGATATGTAAAAATGGTTGTATGTGGAGGTTAAATGCACTAAAGAGACAGAGAGTGATGACAAGTGGAGGATAAGTAAGGAAGTGGTCCAACCCCACACTTGCCTATCAAATAAGGGGAAGGAAAATCATCAAGAGCTCACTACATGTTTTACCTCATGCGGTCGACGATATATTGGGGCTCGCTGATGACAATAACGACATTTTGGTGTCTTCCTTACAATGTATCCATATCCGGTTTCATAAGTATGATGTGAAGTATAGAAAGGCTTACGCATAACAAATTGCCATGGCGATTCGCTAGTAGTCGGAGGAAGTGTACACAGGTTCCCTAAAAATATTATGTGTAATGCATTACTACAACCCTAACTTGAAATGGTTTATAGACATCGAGGGATGTATTTCAAGGATTTCTGTACAAAAGCTACCAATGAGGCATGTCCCGTGATCGTGTTGTTCGTCGTCGCATGCATAAAAAACATGCATTCTAGTATTATCACCAACAGACTTTATTGATGGCACTTTCTCAACCTGGAAAGTACAGGGCACCTTGATGATGGTTTGCACGTTGATCCGAGGACCAGATAGTACCCATGGCTTTTGCTTTGGCAAGAGGGAGAGAACAATAAATCGTGGTCATGGTTCATGCGATTTCTGTGTATAAGGCATTGGCCCATCTCGCACTATATGTTTGATCTCAACAACTGGACCACACGCAAGCTTCGCTTCTTAATGCTATGATGAACATATCAATGGGTTCCCCCTCTAGTGCATGATGGTGCATGCGACATTTTGCCGCTAATTTCGGAGGTATCGAGGAAGGAGGTTTGTGACAAGGTAAAGGCTCTATGTTGTGTATGTAGAAGAGCACCACTCAAGACCTCAAAACAAAGAGAGAACCAGACAAGATGTTAAACGAAGGTGCAAGGCCCTGTTAGAGACGCTTAGATGGAATAGAAGGCTACAAAAGCTAGCATATTACGAGGGCGTGTTTTGTGTACCTAGATCATGACCACCAACTCATTAGAGTCTTTCAACCATGTATTCAAAGGAGTTCGATCATTGCCCGTGGTTTCATGAAATTATTGAGTTCTCGCTTTAAAAAGTGCAATGAATATTTTGTCAAGAGGTGGGAACTTCATGCGCAGAGGAATCTAGCAACAGTATGTGTGGCAGTAACCTCCTAAATTATAGGGCCCACATGCACCTACCATCGTCTAACGACACTTTGACATCTATGCATATGTTCTTGGTAACTTAAGAAGACCTGCCAGAGTGTCCTTGGAGAACCCCTCGAATCATCCACAATTTCCGAAAGGTGATCATATTACGTAGTCATTGCAAGATACAACATTTATTCAAATATCTACATCGTAGTAAAATAGCCAAGTCTTACCATAACTTAGTTTACAAAATAGTAGTTTCAAACCTTACAACTAAGTTCGATAATTATTACAAAATGGTGGTAGTGGAGTGGCCTTATAACATAATACAAACACACAAATAGATTGCCCCACCCAAGGGCCCGACGATTTAGCTTTATCGTACATCGGATCGAATATCCGGCTATGCAACACGCCCAAAAATGTAAACTGGCCATGAGGCTCACTACGCAATAAGGGTCAATTCGGAACTCGAAAGTACAAAAGTACTCAACAAGACTTAACCAAAATAAAACTGATAGAACTAGCAGGAATGAAATAAAAATTAATAAGAAGTAAAATAGGATTCAAGGTATGGCTTTTAGCAATAATCAAAGTTCTTTTATGTAAAAGCTCTTTTAACAAAATTCTTTACTTCAACATATAAAACTTCATAAGAACCACATATGAATCGCCATGATCCGTAATGAGATCATGAACTTCATATCAAACTCATTCTCAAACCGGCTCAAATTTTAGTTATTAACTATGATGATGAATAAAGGAGTTGAGTCTCCATGACCGAGGAGCAACGATTTATTCAAATCGATTAAAACCCAGCTGGGAATTTGCATCACACCAGCCGATTAAGGCCATTACATATGCGGTGTCCCTCGACTTACATATATCAACCTACCCCGGATCCTCTAAAAACAAGAATAGGTCCAACGCCACCCGAGAATACATGACTCCATCAATCCAGCCCATTGCCACGGGTACACGCTTATTCTCGCCATCTCCACTCCCCAAAGGCGCGAGGGTAAGTAGCCATTCTCATAATAGAATAGCCAAGTTAAGGCTTACCGGAGTATGTGGTTAGTACTACAAAGTCTCACCTCATGCAAGTTCAACAAACGGACGGGCCTTAATCGACACAAAGTGAAAGAACTCCGCTTCACAAGACCTCCATGTCTTGTGGCTCACGCACACCAAGTCCATCCGGCCTAGATTTATTACTCCACATTCCCATATCACATGATAACATAAGTAATCAAAGATCCATTTAAAACTTGGCAGTGATGTAATCACCGAATTTCATCGATTTTCTAAGCATAGCTAAGCATAACTAGGCATATAGGCTCGGTGCAGCCCCAAATGTTTAATTTAAACCGACGGAAGCAAGTGAGAGGTAACAAGGGACGCTAGATATGGAAAAAACAAGGTTGGTAATGCACCAATTAGGTTTTCACTTAACTCCTAATCACTTAATGCAAAGAGACTTGAAAGCAAAAAGATTCATTATCGCTTCATGTATGTTTTATATCAATTTGTAAAACACAAGGTAGGTTAAATGCATCCGGGTTTGCCTTCGCTGATGGAAAAGTTAGGTTCCTTGAAGTCGTTTCCAGCAAATATCAAATCCTCAACAAAGCGGATTAACTTCTTCCACAACTTGATTAACTACCACATGCTCACCTTCGTTCACTACATCGCGTCGTAAAATCGTGTGGCGTTTGAACCGCCTAATCTAATCAGCCTCACAGGAGTGCTTATCTTCCATTAGACACTTAGCACTCGAGGGAGAACACTAAATTACTAATTCGAGTTCACAATCTGTCATACACCCTGTACACAAAAAACAAATCACAAGGGAGAACCTGCAGAGATCCACATTTTTGCCATCGTGGATCACAAATGAGAGAATAAAAGCTTACATCATTTTTAACCATTTCTTACATCACTTTTAATACAACATAAAGATCGACCCAAGTATAACATTTATTATTATAACAATGGGACAAATGAAATCATTAATATCGTGAAAGTTATAACAATTTAATTGAACTCGGAGCTTTTAATTAATATAAATCATATCAAGTGACTACATGAAAATGAAGTGTCGCCATGATATATAGGCAGAGTGTTCTTGCGAACTATGACAACAAAGCTGGGACAGTTATAAACTTTCATTTATAAAAAGCATTTGGTGAGAGTGATAAATAACAACTTAGAAACACGATCCGCAGCAAGATAAAGGAAATCCTCGACGAGAGGCCACTAGGAGGAACTGCACACAAGTGTCGCCAAATACCTAGCATCCAACCGAAGAACCACCTACAACATGCTGGAATAAAACCCCGAGTACTCAATTGTACTCAACAAGACTTACTCCGACAAGAGTCTAAAAAGAAAAGACTCCAAGGATATGCAAAGGCTATCCGCTTGAATGGGGTTGCATTTGCAAGAAGCATTACTAACTTGATTGCTACCATCCTTATATTTGATAAAAGATTTTTATTAATAGCCGCATTGGTTCATTAACTTAACCATTCTATGTAAGCACCGAGCTACTTTCAAGCTGAGGTGGTAAGCAATCAGACGAGTCGTTTCCTTTTTCCATCTTCCATCTTTCATCTTTGCCTACTAGGATGCTAAATCAGAGACAAAGTTTCTGCACGGATCGCCTCACGGATTTCGTGGAACCAATGCCACCACTTGGCTTGTGCTATCTCCTTTAAATATACGCCTGGCCAGATCGCCTAATCCTCGTGCACAAGCAGGATTCAACCCATCACTCTCCGACCATAGGATCCGTGTCGAGATCCTCATTCCAAATTTCAAGGACTCAAGCCTCAATCCAACCGACTCGAGTCCCTGACTCAAAGGTTTCACAACGTGCAAGGACACCAGGGAGCTCGACCTCCTCCACCAAAATAAAACCGCTTCACAATGTCCGGAAAGAGCGGGCGGATCCGCGACAAGAGAGCAACAGTGCCTTCCAAGCGCTGACAAGGACATACACAAGTATGTGCTCTGGATAATAAGTCCCTATGACATGCATAGAGTCATATGCAACGATCGGGTCTCAACCGGAGAGAGTCGAAAGGAATTAAGAAAAAGGTGCAGTGTAACTAAGCCATGCCCTCGTGTCCACGTGGACAATTTGACACAACTTCTTACACCCACCAATACCCAAACTATATCCCTATCCGCCTCGAGGTCACCATTCGGCACAACAACAATTTTTTCTGATTCTTCCACCATTTTATATATTCAAGTGATGATCATATAGTAATATATTTCTATATCTCATGAGTGACAGAGGCAAATCACCTGACTTCTACCGGAGTCAACACCAGTATAGCAATACCTACATGATCCGGCAGAATTATTCCCTGCATCAAACAATACTTAGTAAGACTCATAGGATAAAGATATATATGCGTGGGTTTCTATTCAACTCCTAAAACTTAATGCACAAATATAATTTAAATCTATAGAAAGTGGGGGTTATGGTGATCATCGGGCTTGCCTGGGTAAGATGTATATTAAAAAGTTAGTGTCTCAGATCTTCGATCATCCACAATCATCCGATAGAAAGCCCATTGCATCATCTCCTAGAGAGAATACCATTACACCATCTTCGGATTGAACCTAATCATCCTTCGATCGACCGCTGATCCATCATCGACAGCATATATGATGTGCATGCAATGCAATGCAAAGATGTAATTAATCAACGCGAATCGTGACTCATAAAAATAATGATTTACGCCACTCGAAAGTTAATTAGAACGGGCTAGTTCTAACGATGACCGTGTATTTAGGGCTACATAAACACGCTGTCGGATAAGGCGCTATTTCCAATAACTATTTTAGTTATATAAACCAAGTGTTTCTTTTATTCGCAATAGGACATCATTATTTATCTAGCAATCTGCTAGTTATTCTAGAGCCACAAAAATTACGACTGTGACTAATTTTAATTTTGAAACACTAGGAACCCATCAGAAAGATTTCAGATCCAATACTATTACCAATCTATCACGGAAGTTCAAATTTGAGGCGCAAGTTTATATTTACAATATTAAGTACCTTCCAAATTAATTACATAGCTTCCAAGAATAATGTCGCAGCCTATGTGAACAAACTATACTAATAGGTAGAGATCATGATTTTAGAGACTCAACAAAACTGATTTTTCCATGCTGCTTTTTGGACACTTACAAATTTTATCTCGATATTTACAAGTTAACTAGAAACATATATTGGCAAAACATTTAGAAAATGGAGAGCCGGTGGCCATGCCCTATCAGGCCGAATACATGAATCTTCCCAAAGAGCCGAGAGCACGCATTGACCAGTGGCGTGGTCTCGTGACATCATTGTGCGAGGGCACGTGGTAAGCCTGGCTTAAAAGAACTGCCAGCACCAGCCTGCCGGCAAACTTAAGGCGACCATGTCATTGACTAAAGGGCCGGTACATGCCGCTATCCAAAATGCCTGAAGGGGCTGCAACGATTTAAAAGAACCCGTATTACTAAGACGATTTAAAGGCGGAAACTTGGAAGAGATGGAATGGAAAGAAACCAAGAAGTCGTGTAACCGAAGCAACCACTGGACGCACTTCTAATCGGTGCAAGAGCTATAACAACAAATGAGGTGGTAACCGACCCAGCCTTTAGCGGGCGCTAAAAGGCGTGCCCAACCACGCCGCTTGAATGGCAAAGGAGGCCAGCGAAATTTAAGGCACAAGGTCAGAGTCCACCCCCAAGGCAGGTGGCCTCAGCGTATGATCGAGGTGTAATAAGGTCGAGAAAAGAGAAGAAGAAGACATTTGTAAATGGCCTCGTTCCAATTCTCATGTACAAAAACCTAAAGCGCAGCCTAGAAGGTATTTCTATTATCATTCGAGTGACAGTATTTCCGCCGGAGACTAAGAACCTTGTATCAAACTTTTTGGTTTGATTCATACCCATCGCACCACCTCCGATGTACTTGTCTAGCGGAGCCACCAAAGCAGAAGGAAAGCACCGTAGGGGAGCTCAAGCTGCAACCAAACCGATTTCGGTGGTGGCACGGCGGGCGTGGAACCACGCTATGAAGGCGCCTCAAGCACCTGAAGGGGTGGCTTCATCGACGTAGGCAAAAGAAAGTTGGGCATGGTGCGGCACGAAAAACATTTCCAACGACAACAAAAGAGTTCGAGGAGCATTAAAGCAAAGACTCCACCGCGCGATGGTGAGGTGCCTCTATCAAACAAAGGGCCGCTCGACATGGAGCCAAGTTTTCGATCGACCGACGGCGAAGCGTTAAATTGCAGTAAGCCGGCGGTGAGGGTCGAGTCCAAACAGGACCAGAAGGCATGGATCCGCGCTCAAAGTTGTCGCGTGGAAATCATGCCGCCTTAGCGCTGGGAGGACCGGATTCTACCGCGCAGGATTTTAAAATGCAAAGGGTTCATGTCCGATTTCTCATCCCACCCGGCTCGACGAGGACAAGGGGCACGGCGACCGGATGGCGCGCAGGCTTCGCGCAACGCACATGACGCTGGAAACACCTAAGCGGTGGTGGCGCCTGAGGCTCTGGGAGGGCGCGCGGCTTACACGAAGAATGCGGCATTGGCTATGCGGGCACGGGTGGTGACGGATTAAGCGCAATTGCCGCCGAGACGGCGCAGGTAATATACCATTAGTGCGTGTTCGGCGAGGTGAAAGGCGGTACTGAGTTCAGTGCGCTGATCGCGGAGAGGGAAAAAAGAGGGCGCCGGGTGAGAGAAGGCAGGAAGGCAAGCACGCAAGCGCTGTGGTCGGAGATGGAGCGGTCCAACAGCAAGGTAGCCTTCACGCTTGCGCTTCCAACGCAAGGGAAACCGACGACGGCCATGGCTGCACAGCCGGTTATGAAAACACGTTTGCTCGATGGGCGGTCAATTTGGAAGGCCAGGCATGGACGCGATGAGGAACTGCGGTCCAAACAAAAAGCAAAATGGTAAAACATGCCATGGCAGCAAAATAGCTGAAACACGCTGCTAGAACCGAGCTAAAAGGCTGGGGAGCAAAAAGCTGGAAAACGCCTTGAGCAAGGAAGAGCGGGACAAAGCTCGAGGAAGCCGCCAAAAGATGAGCTGCCGTGGTATAATGAGAGCAAGAGGTGAAAAGACGCTCCAAGATTTCAGTTACAACTGATGGATGGCCCAAGAGAGACAACGGTGGATGTGAGAAAACAAGTAGGCGCAAGTGGAGTAAGCATTGCGAAATGAAAAGTGCAGACGCCGCATACGTCAATCGGGTGCTTGGTTTGTAACTGACCGAGGCAAAGAGGTACCAAACAAGCGAGGACCGATGGACAAGCCATTCGGATCGAGGCCATCGTGCAGAACCATGTACAAAGACTTCTAGCAATTACTAAGCAAGGGCGAAATTTTAAATCAGAGGGTCACAGATTACAGTATTCTGGAAGACGGGCAAATGAGCAAAGCGTTGAGAGAGAAAACAAACAAAACAAGAAAGTCAACGAGGACGAGAATGAGTCAACGACGAAGCAAACAGATCTAGTACTCTCCTAGCGACGGAGCAAACTTTCACAGTTTTTATTTAGTGGACACGGCCACCCTTTATAAGGTGGATGTTTGAGCTGTATGTGTATGAGACACGCAGGGTTCAAAAGCCAACTCCATCGACGCAAGGATCAGACGATTTAAATTGACACGAAGTTGACTCGGGAAATAGGACCACGCGGACTTATGACTCCAACACTTTATATATATATATATATCACGCCGCAGTCATTTGACATGCATAAATATTCCTACGTGCACGTATGAGAAGGTTTAATGGGAAGGTGAGCAAAGAAACCTAATTCGAGTCCACAAACTAAGTCACACAAGATTCAAAGAAAAACCTACCATCGCTTCATGTATGTTTTAAATAAAAATTCAAGAAACGCGCTTTTGAAAGTTTTTACTTAGGCCTAAATCACCCAAGGACGGCCTTTAGAAATAAGATCTTAACACCGGTGTTACAAGAATAATGCCATGTTTAACATGATGCGAAGATCTAAAACATGATGCTCAAGGATGGATGCAAAAATAACCAGAAGAGAATGAACAGTCAGAATAATACAAACTTCTTCTTCGATGCTGGAGGCAGGTGATAGCACATACAAGGAAAGTCAAACTAACTAAACCTTTCTCAGAACACTTAATTCCATTGCCAAGGATCTAGGCTTTATCAACTAATGACCCAAGGTCATCACTCAATCCAAAATTCAATCAAAACACTAAATCATTAGTTGTTACTTATTTGCTTTTATGAATTAATTATTTAATTAAAATTATGAAATAAATCAACTTGTTTCAATTGAGCTCAAAAAACTTTTGTAAAGGTTCATCACATGATAACTCTAAGTGGCAAAAACAATTTTCAAATTTTTGGATAAATAAATGTTTAGAAAATCATGGAAACCCATTTATTAATTAATTGAGAAATTTTATCATATTCATAAAAAAAAGTACTTGACAAACAACATTTCATATTTTTCCTACATAATATACATCACAGAGAGGTCACACACAAAATTTTCATAATTTTGAGCTTAAATAAATCTACAGGAAAGCTAAGCAAAAAACAAATCACAAATCACTATTCATTCAAATCAAAAAGAAAAAATCCATTTCAACAGAAACATGGAGTCAACGACAGGGACCGGCTAAACCTTTTATGAAAATTCATCAGCCTTCCTCCCCGAATTGACTATGGCGATTCGACTAAATCGAGCTCAACTTGCCAAGGTTTTCTTTTGTTGAATCGGTGAGACTAAATGTAGCGAAGTGACTAAGCCAAGGCGGCATGGATGACCACCGTGATCATAGCAAGGGTCTTGGATTTTCAATGAGACCAATAAGTCCGGGATCGATTAGCGAAGGACCACAAGCTAAGGCAGCCAATTACAAGACCGACGAACTGGTAAGCTTTCGGACGCCGCCGCGGACAGGTTATGGCCACAAGGCCTTCGCCAGCTGAAACGAAAGGCATAGCATCCCAGAATTGAACGGCGAAACAAACAACTCAAGTGAAGAACCGTGAGCTCACCGAACTTACACACCTTATGGAAGCCATAAAATCAACAAACTCTGCATGACCGAAGAGTTTAAAGGTAGCAAAGAGGTACGGGTCGATTATCGCGGGAACGATTTTGACGAAGTCCCACAAATGTTCACTACGGCGAACAACGACGACTGGCGATGATATTCCGGTCGGCTATTGTCAACCCATCTGGCCAAGGAAGAAACGGGACAAAAGGGTCAATCAACCTCTGCAGCGCCAAAAGCACCACGGCAACATGGCAAAAGTTACAACAAGACACAAAAGCATGCCAAGCCGTTTCACTACCATGTTCATAAGCGAAAAGATGCACTATGGAGCTAGACCAAAGGAAGCATGCGACATGGATACCCAACTGGCCAGCGCTTAGCAACGACTTCCGCAGATGACCTGTTGCTAGAGGACCACAGCTTGGGAAGAAAAACCATCACAAGCCTACGCAAGAATATCATGCTACTCATGATCGAAATTAGGCACCAAGACTTGCAGACCGAGTGTATCGCAAGGAGAAGACGGAGCATACGAGGGACAGGCCAAAGATTAGCTAATCACGATGGAGACGCCACGATGACCCAGAAAAGCTTAATCTGAGCAAATGGCGGTATCATTAAGACGACTTCTTTTCCAAGCAGAGAACTAAGGAAACGGACAAGAACTACCAGATTTGCTTAGGTTAAATAAAGCAAGGCCTTTGGCTGTTGAGTGAAACAAGGAGAAGCCAAACGTTTATCAAGCCTTCACTATCGGAGAGGGATGGGTGGCGACCAAAGTACCATGTAAACTACCTTGAAAAGATTTCTAAGAGGATGGCCATGCGCGACCTAGAACCAAGAATTTTGTAGTGCATGCATATCAAAGTTTTCACCAAGGCCAAATGCTTTGCAATGCATATGATGACATGTCCTGTTTTAGGTTTTAAAACACACGGGGTGTTACAAGATGGGGTTTTTTAGAAAGCCTGCAATGTAACATTTGAAGGAGGCCGAGGAATTGGTTAGCAAAGATACCACCGAGCCATATGGACCTCGTCGGCATGTCTTTAGTGTACGGGGGAAGGGTGGCACAAGCTTGGGTGGCGAACGTTATGGTGGACGGAACTAACGAGTTGATCTTGACAAAGT
Source organism: Miscanthus lutarioriparius (assembly GCA_904845875.1). Lineage (NCBI taxonomy): Eukaryota > Viridiplantae > Streptophyta > Magnoliopsida > Poales > Poaceae > Miscanthus > Miscanthus lutarioriparius. The sequence continues at coordinate 61,426 of CAJGYO010000081.1, forward strand.
AGAGTGAAGTTGCAACGTCCCTCAGATCATGCATGCCCCTTGCTCTCACATGATCATGGCCTGTAGGGTCCGAGGATATGACTTAGAGGGTTTGCCATATATGTCACCCTGGTATCTCTATTCGAACACCCTTAGTATTTGGGAGAGGAGCTTCGAGCCGTACCTTGACCCGACACAGTAGCCCCCTTATCTTGGTTATGACTACATGCCCAATGAAGACCTAATGAAGGTAGGAAAGGGTAGGAGGAAGAAGAAGCGACTCAAGGGGGACATGGACGCTATGAGAGGATATGGCGAAGACATGTATGGAGGGGGAGACTTCAACGAGACCCGTGGCAGGAATCTTTGCTCCATTTGCAAAGAACTTGGTCACAAGACTAGCAGGCATAGAAGACATGGGCAGTAGGTCCATACATATAACTTGTTTTTTCCTAGTGAAGTTGTTAGATATGTTTGTTAATGTTACTTTCAAAATGTACATGTTCTTTCATATTTTGTCCATGTTGCATAGCATGTAGTTTAAATTTTTGCAATGCTACTTAATGTTAATTTCAATATTGTATTATTCATAATGTTTGTTCTAACCCTTTGTTTATCAATTTGAACTAGGATGGCAAGGCCCAAGCAGCATCCGCTGTACCCCCTTCTTGAGGTGGCCTACGACGACGAGCATCGAGCTCACATGTTGATCGATAGCGACGCAGAGGTGGCCTTGACTCCTTTGAGGCCACGCACGCACAATAGGGCGCACCAGTGGGACGAGCGTTACGCGTCGTACATACGGCATGCCGGCTTCCTCGAGCTTGTCTAGGTTGTGAGCTATGGTCTTCTAGGCCTTGACCCTGCATTTCTCACTGCAGCTGTAGACAGGTGCGAGTCCCTCTATTCTCCATAAACATTCTTTAAATGAATTTGAGGTAACTAACACTCATTCTATTTTTGTAATGCAACCTCACAGGTGGAGGTCTGAGACCCACACGTTCCACATGCAGGACGTGAAGGCTATCTTTGGCCTTTGGTTGGGGGGGGACTTCCAGTGATAGGTAGAGTTGACAACGATCACTGGAGAGACCTGGTGGCTCAGTTCTGTGGCTTTGTTCCACCGGACGATGAGGATGCTAGAAAAAACAAGTAAGGAATTGAACCACATTTAATACTTACATTGGTTTCCTAAATCCATTGCGTCTCATTGTGTTTTGTGAATTTCAGGAAAACTTCCTGTGTTTCATCGTTGTGGATCACAGACCGCTTCGAGAACTTGCACCCACAAGTTGATGATGCTGAGACCGAGAGGTTCGCTAGAGTCTAACTCTGGCACTTCCTTGGCGCTTTCCTATTCCCCGACGCGTTGGGCAACACCATTAACTAGATTTTCCTTGACATACTACGCCAGCCATGGGAGAACATAGTGATGTACAGCTAGAGCAACATGGTCCTGGCATGGATGTATCCACAGCTTTGTGTTGCCTGCCGTCTCACCTCAACGAACACAAACCTAGGTGGTTGCTCCTACCTACTCCAGGTTTGGTGTTGGGAAAGATGGCCCATTAGGAGGCCCTTTCTTGAAGGTTTGCCTATAAGTACTTCGGTTCACTACTTACTTCAAAGCTATTACATATGATGAAATTATGATTGGCTAATTCATTTTCGCACTTGTCAATGCAGCAATGGAACGGCTAGGATACACTACCTATTGCTCTGTACATTTGGAACCAAGCAGAGTTAGTTTGAGGGACTCCGCGGCGCAAGTACAGGGAGTACACAGACTTGCTCGATGTACTAACATAGCACCAGGTTATGCTCTCTTTGGTTACATACGTGTGTGCTCTTGTTGGATGTACTATCACAAGCTAACTCAATTACGAAATGTTCAGGTGACTTGATGTCCTTGGGATGCTCCGGAGCTCCAGGACTATCTGAGTCCTGTCACTAGGCAAGAGTTCGATGAGTATCGCTGCAACCTCCCTCTTATTTTCTTCCACGTGGTCGAGATCCACTTGCCCATCTGGGTTTGCAGGCAGTTTGGAAGAATTACAGGCTACCCACCACCGCTTTACTCCACCAACCAAAAATTGCATGGGTGCATTATCGATTCATAACAAAGCTACAATTGTGAGGTGTGTGTGATGGAACTAACTATCGTTTTGTTGCGGGTATGACCGTAGCAAGAGGTACAAGGAGATGGATTGGCGCGTGAAGCACTACGAGGTCATCCAGCTGTGGGAGACCAGGCAGCGGCGACCGGTCGATGCAGATCCTCCACACGACTAGCACACCTTCGACGAGTACCTCCGGTGGCTTCACAAGTCTACGAGGACACATATCAAGCCCCCCTACATTGAGGACGTAATTGACGATGACTTAGAGGAAGATGTCATTGAAGATGTGTACGATATTGCCACTAGGGAGGAGATACAACCAGTGAGAGCCCCACTACAGAGATACGTGGTAAGATACTCGAATGCTACAATTTGTTATCCATTAGCCATTTAATAAGTGTACTAAAACAATCCAACCTTGTCTCTATACCTAGGCCACACTATTGTCAAGGTTATCCAACAAAGCAGCGTTTCGACTTCACGAGTCTAGAGGGCAGGGGCTAGGTGTTCTATAAACTTTTGTGGAGGTACACATAAACTTGTCCAATATGAAAATGTTCATTTAGTCTCAATGCGCTTGGGAAATAATTTTTCTTTAACGTCTGTTGATGCAGAAAGTAAAGAAGAGCTGCAGGAAGCTAGCTCAAAAGTTGAGCTGCATGGATACTCCATGGGAGGAACCCGACTACCCGGCACGGTTTGGTGGCACGGCTTCGGCCTCTTTGAGGACACTAGCCGGTTCTTCTGAGCCGATGACAGGTGCGACTTCCGCTGTGCGTACACCACCCCATCATAGCACTAGGAAGGGCCCTACAGAAGAGGACGACGAATATGATGACTACGCCCCGGGATTCCACGTACACCACCACCAGCGGGACCCTTGGCAAGCAGATGAGATTGGCATGTCTCAGCTAGATGGTGCCCTGCTTGGTACCCAAGGAGACGAGTAGGTACTAACAATGCTAAAGATTGTAACTAATCTTGCATGTCTTATACTTGTAGGGTATCAGTGACGCACAACAGTTCCACTGATAGCCCCGCCAACACGACCGCACGGACGTTGGGTACACTCTTAATGTGTTGCCTACAAATCCAAAGAGACAGAGGCGTTCGAGGGAGCCGTTCACTCCTGGGACGTAGGGTTTAGGTTAGCGTAGTCCATGTTTTTTTTCAAGTTTCCTGAATTGCAAAACTTACTGTCTTGCCTCCTTACTTAACCTTGTGACGATAATGTAGGTACACCTTCAGCAAGGCCTTCAGATACTCAAGATCTTGAAGGATCATGTCAGGAAGACGTCCATCCTTCATGACTTTGCTTTATTTTGGAGTAACCCAAATTATGTACTAGTTGCACTTGTGGTTCAAGACCTCCGTACCAACTTATAACCTTAATTAAGTCATGAACTAAATGTATCGATGAACTTATGTATCAAAATCATGTCGAACTTACGTCAAACGAAGCTTATCATGTGCAAATCCGTTAACTTTATGTATTCATAAACTTTATGTATCGATGAACTTGGTCCTCTAAGTTGCCTCATGTCCAAATCTGTTTAAACTGCGTCGAGCCAGGCACAGCTGCATCAACTATGTATCGACAAAGCAGTTCGAGGCTGCTGCTCGGCCAGGTTCTACTGGAAAAGGTGTCTAGGTGTTGCCGCGCCGTGCCTGATGGCGCTTCGGCCTTGCCGCACCGTGAACCGTGGTGCATCAGCCTTGACGCACCGTTCTCCATGGCGCGGCAGAAGCTGGTACAAAGCCACAGCAAATGAGTAACTACAAGGCGTCGTTTCTTTTTAACAAAGAACATATTTTATAAAAACAAAGCTTATACGACTTGGTGCGGTCTTCAAGAATATATTTGGACCTATATTTTCTCTTATATTATATAATTTGTAGGAACAAAAGTTTGATCATTATAAATTATTCCTACATACAAATATAAGTTAACTACTTTTGTAATTCCAACTTTTGATATAATTAGGCTAATTATTAGTCAAAAATAATAAAATTTGAATTTTAAAATACGTGCTTGCCTTATTTTTAGGGACAGAGGAAGTAGCTATGTAAGGTTCATCAAGGAACACCTTTACACCACATTTTTTTGTGGCGAATGACAACACAACGAAAGTTACATGGGTACAATACATCAATAGTTCAAATGAAACACAAGACATCACAATGAAAGTTCTAGTATAATACAACATTGTTCGTTACTAAAGCATGAAAATCCTCAGTCAGAAACATACTGAGTAAGCAACTCATCGTCCGAGTACCAATCCTCTACCACAACCTCATTGCTGTGGTTAGGCTAACCTGCATTGCCCTGATCAGCCTGTCGCCTGTAGTAAGCAGCCTCTGTTTTATCTGTGGCCTGAGACAAGAACGCATCCTCCTCTGCCTCGTTTATATGGCTAGGTTCACCTGCATTGCCCTGATCTGCATGTTGTCTGTAGTAAGAGGCCTCCGCTTTATCTGCGACCTCCGTAGCCTGAGAGAAGAACGCGTCCTCCCCCGCCTGTAAGCCCGACTCTATTAGAGCGATGAGCTCGCTTAGTCTGCCAGTGTTATCCTCATCCTCCTCTATCTGCAAACCCGCCTCCACTAGAGCGATGAGATCGCTCAACCTAGCAGTGTCGTCCTTATCATCGTCCCCATCATCGACAATGACAATTGGAGATAGAACGGTGTGACCAGCTTGCTTTCTGTGCTCATGTAACTTCTTCTCCTTAAACCTTGCATGGGCCACCTCTACGGCATGGTCCTCGCTGCATCCAATCCCTTCATGTATAAAATGCAACCAGTTAACAACGCGATTATATTACATTTAAAAGCAGGCAACGAAAATAACAAGGCTTTTAATCACTCACCGGCACACAATGCAACATGGTTGTTCAAGACCTGCATCTATACTCTTATCTCCTCCCTTGCCCTCTCCTCCTCTAACGCCCTCTGTCTCTCTAACCCCCATTTGTCAAGCCTAACACCGATCAGGTCACAAAAACCACGCTGTCTAGCAAACTCACGCATGTTCTTTATGTGTTGTTTAATGAAGAGCTCGATGAACTGAGGTCCATAACCAAACTTCCGTGAAATTACTTGCTTCGCCTTGATTTAATCCAGGAACTTAGCTTGACCATCATAAGATTCCCACTTGCATTTCCTAGTGCTCTGTTCAAATGAAAAATTAGATTATAAGTCTTCACAGAAGAAAAATATGATTTCATGTTTTCCACAATAGTAACCAACCTCATCATAGTCAACCATATGGCCGCACCAATAGCCTATTCCAAGCTCCGAAGGGACTAAGCTGTAGTTGGCTTTGACACCACATTTGCACATGACAGGAGGTGCTTCGATGATTATCCTTTCATTCTTCTTTTCCTTTGCCTTTGGTGGCTCCGGCCATTGATTATTAGGACCATAGAGCCACTCCTTGAAACAACACTTCGCAAATCCAAAGCACTAGAAGAGAATAGATTAGTACATGCACACATAGAGAAAAACATTTAAACAAATACACTTTCTACTTACTTCGTGTTTGTTGGGACACACAAACTCCAATGTATTCTCAGGGTTTATCACAGCTTGATCTCCGCAATCGCACAGAGGAGATTCCTCTAGTCATCTAACTATGGCTAGGTGCTTCTCCGTAGGCGACATTGGCGGGGGGTTAGGGGGAGGTGTAACCCACCGCTCAAAGTGCTCACGTGGATGTCTCCCTCTCCACCAATTATCGAAAAGGAGGTACCTTAAGTCAAACTTGTCTAGACCTTCGATCCACTAAAAGAAAAAGCACCTCTCATGGACCTACACAACAAGATTCCAACAAAATATTAGTAACCTACTGTCGGTGTTTCGAACAAACACCGGCTAGTAAATTTATAATTGTTGTGTGTTAGGCCCAGATGGTGCACTAAAGGACACGAGGTTTATACTAGTTCGGGCCGAACGTCCCTACGTCCAGTCTGCTGCTGCTCGTGTTATTAGTACCGAAAAAGGTTCATAGTAGGGGGTACAAACGGTCGAGAGAGGGAAAGGTCCCAAGTCTCTGATGGAATGGTTGAAAGGATGCCAAGAGCTTGGTCGCTGCTTGGCCGTATGTGTGATGTGTTGTGTGTTGAACTAATCTGTCCAAAGTCGGTCGAAAAGTCCCCCCTTTAGTGGGGGGGCCCTGCCCTCCCTTTTATAGACCAAGGGGGGAGCAGGGGTTACAGATGGGAGAAAGAGGAAAATACCAAAGGTATAGAAGGTCCTTCGAGGGAGCTGGGTCTTCCTTTTCCCTATGCCTGCCCTGCTTTAACATGGCAGACCATGTCAGAGGTGGCATGTTCGTTGATCTTCGTAGACCATACCCTGGCCCCATTTAGCGAGTGGGTGCGTCCCATCCTATGCCGGCGGATGGTGCGGCGTGCCTGATAGCCGAGCTGTGACTCCTCGGGGAGTAATCGAGGAAGTGACCACACGTCCGTCACTGTAGATGATGTGAGTTCTATCTTGGACCATAGTGGCTGTCGTATGCCTATGTTAGTATCCGCGCCCGAGGGCTGAAGGTGGCATCTACTACACTGTGGGACAAAAGTCGGCGCCCACAGCACTATTCGGGCACTGTTTATGATGGAAAGGGTGGAAAGCACCCGTCCCATCATAGTATGACGGTACCTTCCTGTAGGCGCACAGGGCATGGCCCTCGATATCATGGTTGACTCGAATGTCCTATCGAACCCTATGCTCGTCTTTATGAAGGATCAGGGCGCGGTCGTGGGGCAAGGTGGAGCCTAGCCCTCGGGGGTCGGGCGAGATGGAGTCTAGCCTTCGGACGTCGGGTGAGGCGGAGCTCGCCCTCAGGCGTCGGGCGAGGTGTAGCCCGTCCTGAGCCATCGGGCGAGGTGGAGCACATCCTGAGCCATCGGGCGAGGCGAAGCCTAGTCCTCGGGGGTCAGACGAGGCGGAACCAATCTCCTATCGTTCGGGTAAGAAGCATGGTAGTGTTCTTGCCCGACCGAAAGTGTCGACGTCCGATGGTTATTAGTTCCACCTCATTGGGTACCCCGGTATTAGGTCCCCGACAGTAGCCCCCGAGCCCTCGGGTGATTCGGACAGAATCGCCCGAGGGATGTTTTGAATTGCCGGAGTTGATTCGCCAGAGGGTGCGCACGAGCGCACCAGACGGGTGTAGCCCCCGGGTGGTTCGGGTAGAATCGCCCGGGGGGTATTTCGATTCGCTAGAGGGTGCGCGCGAGTGCACCCATTGGGTGTAGCCCCCGAGCCCCGGGGTGGTTTGGGTAGAATCGCCCGGGGGGTAATTCGATTTGCTAGAGGGTGCGCACGAGCGCACCCATCGGGTGTAGCCCCCGAGCCCCCGGGTGATTCGAGCAGAATCGCCCGGGGGGTAATTTCGGACCCTTCGCGGGTAAGGCTGTGAGATTCGGTTTTTGTCAACTAGATAGTTTTAGGGGAACCCTGGTACCCCGTTCGCTGGGGTCTCATCCAGGCTTAGCCTGGCTAGGGCTCGACTGCAGGTCGAAGCCCTACTGATGCTCGTGTCCCTGAGTCCTGGTCGCTTGCGGGCCCATCCCTCATTGGGATGGCCATTGAGACCGTTGGGCCGGCCCTTGGACTTCTGGGCCCTAGGTGGGCCAAAGAGAGGGTCCTTCGACCCGTATTCCCTCGGTGGGAAAAGAGTCCCGGTCTGCCTGGGGAAGGCGAACTGTCCTGCACAATTTTGGTGGGAAAGGATAGGAATCGTGGGCGCGTATCCCGCGGCGTGACACGGTAGTGTGTCGTGGTAGGCACGGAGATCGAGGTGGACGGTTGCCCTTCTCGCATCTGTCGCCCCTATAAAACCACGGGGTTCGCCCCCAAGGTTCCATACTCCGCCTCCATGCCTTCGCATCCACAGCTTCCATCGCCAATCGCCTGAGCCTCTGCATCTACATCGCAGCCACCGCCGAACCCGCAGCCACCTTCTTTCTCACTATTTCAATGGAGCCGTGGTGCAGATCCAACATCTCCCCCAGTGCCTGGAGGGCCTCGTTCGCTGTGGCCTCCTCCACCCGCTGACCGCCATCGAGGAGTGGTGGCTGCCCGGTGATGAGGACGAGCCGTTGCCACCCAAAGGGTATGTCGTGTCCTTCGCTCACTTCCACGAGCAGGGATTCGCCATACCCGCTTATCAGTTCCTCTGGGGGTTGTTGGATTACTACCAGGTGGAGCTATAGCACCTTGCCCCTAACGGGATCCAGCACATTGTGGCATTCGTCACTCTGTGCGAGGGGTTCTTGGGGATTAGTCCCCACTTTGACCTGTGGCGGTATTTCTTCGCCGTCAATCTTCTGAAGAAGTGGGTCAGGAAGCAAGAGCAGCACGCGCCGGTGGGATGCGCCGGCATCCACCTCCGCAACAACCAGGCAGAAGCGTACCCATTAATGCGTCTGTCGACCTCCAACATGGAGTGGCATTCGCAATGGTTCTATGTCAAGGATGACACCACCGCCCCATGCCAGTTTTGTTCGGGCACTTCATCGTGGAGGCCCCGGGGTCGTGGAAGTGGGGTATCCCAGTCAAGGAGAAGAAGAACATCAACGACCTTCTCTCCGCCCTCCGAACCCTGAAGGATAGGGGCATGAAGGGATCGGGGATCATCGGTGCCTACCACGCGAGGAGGGTGGCGCCGCTCATGGCACACGTGCTCCCCCTGCATTAGATGGTGCTCGGAGCGTTGCTTGAAGGGACAGTGCTTGTCGATGAAGCGCACCCTCCCTCCGAAGTGGCGTAGCGCATCAAGGAGGCGATGGAGCCTTCAAAGGACACCGCTAGAGTCATCCTCGATTTTGTGTTTCCGGTGCTGGGGCATCCCCTAATGCGGCCGGAACCAGGGTTCGTCGACTTCGTAAGTTTTCTTTCTCCATACTCCTTTTTACTTGAATTTCCGACCCCCTGAAGCCAACCCTAGGATGGCGAGACCAGCCGAGGGTGCTATTCTTCAAGGAGAGCCCGACTCCATTGTCGAAGGATCGGACCCTGGCGAAAGCCAACCGTATTGCGGCCGAGTGGGACAAAAAGACAAGGGAGCTCAGGAAGCAGGAACTGCTACGGAAGCAGCAAGCATGAGATCGAGGAGAGGAGATAAGCAGTGACGATGATGACGACGACGATGAGTTTGATGAGGCAGCTGCCGGCATGGATTGGGGCGTCTTGGAGGGCCAGGATTTGCTGATAGGTGCCCACCCGTCCATGTAGGGACCCTTCCTGTTCCACGCGGGGGAAGCGAGTCCATGAGGTCGGTGGAGCCGGGCCCATCCTTGGGTGCGGTGGGAGCCGGTGGATCCGCCGCCACGCTCGGGGTGCCGGTAGAGGATCGGTGGATGGGAGGAGATGGATCCACCGCTGCCCCCGAGGTGCTGATGGAGGGGGCGGCTCTGATGCCGCGCCCCACGAGCCGATGGAGGGGGGGTGGCCCTATCGCCGTGCCCTCGGGGACAAGGGAGATGAGCCCCCTTGCCTGGGAGCAGGGGGCAGGCTCGAAAAGGTCCCGCCTAGACGAGTTGGAGCATGGGTCCGAGGGTTCGTCCCCAAAATGTACCCGCCGCCAAAAGACGCCAGAGTAGGCCACAGATTCCCTTATTTTTCCTCCCTTTTTATTTTTCTGTTCTGACCTTGTGCCTTTTACCTCTTGCAGACTCTTGCGACGGGGCCGCTCTCTAGGGCTAGCGCCCAAGAAGAGCCTTGCCCTTCAGGCGGGACGGACACCGTTGCCTGATGTCGCTCCTATTTTCGGCGGGAGCGGCACTGATGTTGCGGCCTCGGTGGGTCAAGCAGGCGCCGGGGCTGAAGAAACACCCTCGGGGTTCGCTGAGCAGACGACGGCGGAGGTGACGATGTCGCCCACATTGGAGCGGACGGGGCTGCCGCCCGCACTTGTGGCGCCCTCTACGGTGGGCGTGATGCCACAAGTCGAGCCCCCGGTGTCGCAAGCGGATGCGGCTGTGACCGTGCTAGGTCAGGAGTAGCCGGGTACAGCCACGGTGGCATCCGAGGGGGCGGCGCAATCCGTGCCTCCGGCGACCTAGGTGATGGAGCCCGAGGTGGGCTGGACGGAGGGGGACATGTCCAGAGGGTCCTCCAGCGCCGTGGCGGTGGTGGAGAGGACCAGCGGGAGGTCACCCTTAGTCCTGATGTTGGGGGGCAGCCGCTCCCCCGCGCGGGGTGAGTCGCCGCTCCAGTGGATGTCTGCTTAGGACCCAACGTCGGCTCTCTTCTCGCTTGACAATGCTGCCGAGAGCATGGAGCGGGAGAATCTTAACATCGAGTTCTCGGCTATGATGGATGCCTTGAGCCAGGCCAGGGGAGTCCTGCGCGAAACCATCGTTCCTACTAGCCAGGTATCCGCTTAATCTTCTCCCTTGTTTTCTTCTTTCTTCACATATTTTTATGTTTTCATATTTTTGATACCGGTCTTCTTTTCAGTGTCTCGTTGCTCGTAGCTGGAACAAATTTTGGTTCCTCTGTGAGCAAAAGGTGGAATGGGACCGCCTTACCGAGGAGGCCCGACTACGAGGACATGTGGGCGCGTAGCTTGCTGCCGCCCAGCAGCGGGAGGCCGAGGCGTGTCGGGACACGGAGGAGATCCATGGTATATTTGAGGACCTGTCGGTGAGGGTGAAGCAGGACGAGCAGGCGGTCGCTAGGGTCCAAAAGGAGCAGGATGAGCTGCTCCAGAAGGACGTTGATGCCAGCCAGCAGGCCGTCGAGCTCCTGGCGGAGCTGGAGACAGAGCGGGACCTCAAGCTGAAGGCCGAGGATAGGTCCGCGGCGCTGCAACGGAGGGTGGATTAGGATGCTAAGGAGATTGCTAGACTACATAAAGGCTCTGCTCGGAGCGTGGCATGGTCCGTGAGGAGCGCGACTGGGCCGTTCGAGAGCGCGACCTGGCGTATCAGGTGGTCAACTCCCTCTGGGTGGATCTGGGAGCCGCGGGGACCCGAAGGTTGGAAGCCGAGAGCATCTCTGCCGGGCTAGGCAAGGAGCTTGCCAAAGTGCGAGGGATCCTACAGGCCGAGAGTGATGAGCACGATCTTCTGTGTGCCGCTGTCAAGGTGGTCTTCGATGGGCTGAGGGTGGCGCAGCCAGAAGGAACCAGCTCGCTCGCGTCTCGTGCCACGGGTATCACGGCGCGGGTGGGCCAACTTGAGGAGGACGCCTTCCACACCAGGATCACCCAACCCTTCACCGTTGCCCGCTTTCATTATGATCGGGAGATCAACTTGGAGGTGATGAGCCTCGACTTCGCGCCCGGCTATGAGGACTCTGAGCTGGACAAGATTGAGAAGGCGGTGACTCCCCTCACGCGAAACCTGGTGAACAGGTTGAAAAACATGGTTCTCCCTTCGAGAAAGTAGTTAGTTGAACAAGTTTGATAAACATTTATCTGTAATATGTGGACCGCTAGCACCGCTGCGGAAGCTCGCCGGTGAGTACGTCGCCGGCGGGAGCGCGCCATGGAAGAAACAGAGGAGGAGGGGCGAGTTGAGCGTGTGCACCTTGCACCCGTGCACAAGAGTCGAGTCGAGGGAAATAATGGTGGACTTGGTCCACTGTGGGGACTACCTTAGGTCCATGGACCAAAGTGCCTCTTGGTCCACCATGAGCCACGCCACGCCCACGACCAACCCACCATAGCCCGGTGGAGGCCCAAGGCGTGACGGGCAGCACCACAACGACGCCACGTGTCCGGTCAGCCCGCCTGCATCGCCCAAATCCAGCCCTATCCAGCGGTTTGAGACCCGCCCAGTATTGACCGATGATCGGTCAACCATGTCTGCATTGACTGGTCCCATATGTCGATGGTACGCATACACCGGACCCACACATCGATGTCGACGTCATACATCGGACGTCAGGCCGACGCCACGTGGGACCCACTTATTAGTAGCAAAGACGGCCGAGGTGATGTCTTGCTGACATCAGCAAGCCATGTGGACCAACCATAGCGTGACACGTGTCAGCCTGTGATTAATTCAGCCTTTTTCCATTTTCGTAAATGGATTAAATCTTCGGAAATTTATAACTAATTCATATGACCTCGTAAAAATACGAAACCAGGACCAAAATTCATCTAAAATCGAGCTTCACGCAATGGACCCATGCTTGAGTGCATTTGGTTCTTTTGAATTTTCATTGCTTCTTTTTGTGTTATTCTATAGACGTCGCTAACGCGACTATAATGCGGTCGTTTGTAGACACGGAGGAGAACCGGACGGACGAGGATCGTGAGTACCGTGAGGAGTACAGAGACGACTACACTGAAGGTGCCACATCCCACCCAATCTTGTAGCACCTATTACGCATGGCTAATATAGAAATGCTAGTGCTTACTTTATTGTCATGATCACATTATGGTAGGACTTGCATGGTAGTATGTCTTCTTGATGGCCTTTACCTTGACGCAACCTTACCCCTGCTCACCCTGCTGATAGGCTAGTCACACGCTTGCATTACATTTCATTGCTTATTACTTCTACTACGCTTGCACTACATTGATGCGTGGTGGAAACTGGTGTTATCTGGACCATGGGGAGAGTGCTGCGTGTGTGACTTGGGTGCGTGGAGGGTGAGGGTTGTGTCGACCAAGTTGGAGTATACGATGAGCCTGGGGCAAGTCTTGCCATGGGTGCTATCCGGCACCCCGGAATGGATACTGTGGTGGGTAAATGGTATATGAGGTGTACAGGGTGTGAACTCGTGATGGGAGGAGCCAGGGTGGAGAGTGCTTTGTGGTGGCACGGTAAATGGAAACCATGATGGTAACATTCTGGCTTGGTCATCCCTAAAGACTTACTAGTACTCAGATTCATCGGGAAGCCTTACGTACCACTCGCCCTATATGGTGCGGGACGGCCGGACTACTTGGTAGGATATTGCCACTACTGCTAGGTAGATAGCGGACAGTGTGAGGGAGGTACGGGGTGTGGAGGATTCCCCCCACACCCTTCCGAGACTTCATGGAGACCTTGTGGATCCGGCTCATGACTCACAGTTTCAGCCACCCCAGACCAGACTTGGGGTGTACCAGGGCTGAATGGTAGAGTGGCATTATCCTAGGCTAGCAAGCGGCCGGAATCAGCCTAGTTGACAACGGTCAGCGAGGAAGGTAGATCTTGTGGTTATGTAAAACCTCTGCAGAGTGTATGGTTGATCGATCGATACATATGCCGACTCATCGGCAATGGACCTTTCCTGGGTTTCGCTTAAACTAGATAGTGAGATGAGTCCTTCTTTTCTCCCCTGGGAGTGAGTGTTCGGACGTAGCCAGGGGCTACAGGCCTTGAGACAGTGCCGAGAGGGAGTTGGCATGTCGACTGAGCGATGGTATGCCTGTGGTATGGTGATGGAGTGGAGATGGTGGTTTATCGATCCCAGGATCGAAACCTGGCTCTGGAATGGGAATGGGGTGGAATGGGTGTGTGAATGGAGTTAAAACTTGACCAACTATTATTATATACCTGATCTACTAATGGATAGGAAACCCTAGCCTTATAGGTTCCTCTTGATTACATCCAATTTGCATCCAATTTCCACAAAGCAATGCTCATAGGGTTGGGAGTGGCCAGTACAAATCGTACTGATAAATTTTGGCACACAGGTTCTGCTGAGGAGTATAGCTCCGAGGAGTTTGACGGTTGAGGGGTTCGTTCCTATGCTCGAGTTTGGTGAGCCTATCTTCAAGCTGTTCTGAATGAATGCTAGTTTTGATTCCGCCAATACGGCGATGTAATAATCTATGTACTTCCGCACTATTTGTACTCTGATATTATCGTTGTATGGATGTGATATTCGACTGGAATCTGGGTAATATGATCTACAGCGGTCTTATTACACTTCGACTCTGTGGATTTCCCTTCGCGGAAATCGGGGTTGTTTCAGTTGGTATCAGAGCCATACTTGACCATAGGACGAAACCCTTAGAAATGGACGATAGAATAGGACGTGAACAGCCCTTCTTTCGGTTATATACCGACCCTGCATTTACTTTTTATGCAGGGCTTATCTATTTATTGACCTGCTAACACCTGATCCTTGAAACATGCAGATGGCAACGAACGTTGAATGGCTGCCTCTAGGACCACTACCTCTGGATCACGCCAAGCTTACCTTCGACTTACGTGAGCTCGGGGGTTTTGCATAGACCCTCTGCCGAGTTCTCGTCACGTTACTAGTCCCCAACGAGCTTGTCAAGGTCACCTGTATTGGGAAGCCAGCTCGGGAAGGAGGAATCGAGGGACCAGCTGTCACCTCAGCCGAGTTTCCAGCAAGCACTACCTTACCGACTGTCCCAGCTTTCACCGAGTTGACTATAGAGGACACAGTTGAGGAGGGACTGCGAGTTGTCTCACACAAGGCACTTCGCAGAGTGATGAGGGACCACTACGAGCACCTAAAGACGATAGAGTTCCGTCTACTTCCCCAGGCCCTCGACCTCAGCCTTACCCCTAGCGAGCAGAGTTTTGCAGCCGGCAGAGTCATCCTTGTAGAGGAGGACAGATGCCTTCGTGTCTCAGCTATTCACCTACTGGAGCAGGACAGGTACATGACCCAGCTTGAGCAGAAGAGACGTTAGGACCGGGCTCTTCTGTGGGAGTACCGGGAGCGAGTCTCGCAGGGAGCATAGGAGCGAGCTAGTCTGCTCGAGACAGTTGCCAAACTACAGGACGAGTTCAACCATCGTGAAGAAGTCCATAGAGCCGAGGTCGCTAACTTACAGGACAAAGCAGCCGACCTAGGCAACAGGAACTGCTACCACGACAGCAAGGTCTTGGAGTTGCAGAGAGAGTTGGACGACAAGAAGGCCGAGTTCCACTGCAGAGGAGACCGAGAGAGGTCTAAGGGGATTGATATGCTGAAAATCCAATCTCGAAACAAGACCTTGACCTAGGAGCTAGAGGAGTTCAGGAAGAAGGCCATTCGCAACCAGGGTCACCTGATCGAGGCACTCAGGCAGACCGAGTACCTACAGGACAAGTGTGAGAGGACTTGGTAGGCTTGGCAGAAGTCTGATAAGAAGCGCCTCAGGGAGATGAAGGGAATGTGGGATTAGCTACCCAAGGAGATTCGTAGCAAGACGAAGCCGAGGATAGAGGAGTTTGAGTTAGCACTGACTCGCCTCAACCTAGATGCCTGCCCTACCCTACCTGGAGCCAAGCCTACTAAGGAGCTCACCGAGGCCTTGAAGTACGTGTCCCGACTTCACAAGTCTGACAAGGAGATCGAGATCGAGAACAGTCGTATCCCAGCTGCAGTGTACGAGTTAGAGTAGATGACCCTACGTGGTCATGAGATATGTCAGTAGCTTCCATGAGTTGTACCCCATGATGTATCCCTTATGAGATGTATTATGAGACGCTATGCGTAGTACGATTCTCGCACGTCTTCAAGTGTAGCTACAGGAGATGATGCTATGTAATAAAACCCATGTAATGAATGATTCGGATCTTATTGTATCTTATGGATCTTATTGCTTCTTTGTAATGAGTGTTGGATAGTATAAATGATTTTTCTTTAAATCATCGAAATCATGTAATCATATTGAATTATAAGCACTTATGGCACAAGCACTAAAATTCCTATGATCCGTGTTGCAGATGCCAAACCGCCGATCAAATCGCCTAATGAACCGTGGGCGTGCGCCCACCCCTGAACCAGCTGAACCAAATGGGGGCCGTGGTGCCAACAACCGTGGCCGTGGCTGTGGCCGTGGACGTGGAGGGATACCCTTCAACCTGGAGAATACCCCGCCGCCTGTTGAGGAGAACATTCCGCCACCACCACCACCGAACCTAGCAGAAGTGATGGCGTAGCAGACCCAGCTTCTTGCAGCCCTTGTTGAAGGAGCAAACCGTCGCTAGGGAGGTCAGCAAAATAACTTCCAAAGGAAGCTGGAAGGATTTCTGAAGCTAAGGCCACCTACCTATAATGGCACCGATCCTGACCCGCTTGTAGCCGATGACTGGCTCAAGCAGGTGGAGAAGAAGCTTGACCTCACCACTTTCACCGACGATGAGTGTGTTGGAGCTGCCGCACACCAGCTCACAGGAGCAGCACGCGCCTGGTGGGACAGTTTTAGTGATTCCCATGGGGACCCTGCCAATATCTCATGGGATGAGTTTGCCGAAGCATTCACTGAGTATCACATTCCCAAGGGTATCATGGAGGCCAAAGCCGAGGAGTTCCGTAACATCAAGATGGGAAAGGACAAGGTGACTGAGTACACTACTCGTTTCACCAACCTTCTACGCTATGCACCATCCTATGTTGTGAACTCTGAGAAGGAGAAGCTGTACTATTACCGCAAGGGACTTAATCCGCACATCAAACTGAAGTTTGGCGGTATTGAGAGTAACACACTGCGTGCTCTGGTGGATCGCTGCATCCAGATTGAGAAAGACCATGCTGAAGCTAGAGAAGAGTACAGGGAGAGAAAGCATAAGCCTGAGGAGTCCTTCCGTGGCCGTGATCGCAAGAGGTTCCATAGAGATGCACCAACCAGGGAACGCTCACGCCACAACAGGGATGACAACCCTAGATCGAGTAAGGGAAGTGGAGGCTACACCGCCAAATACTCCCGCCCTGCTCAGGATTGTTACACCAGGGACCGTTATGCTCAGGACCGCAACACTCAGGATCGTTTCAACCGTTCCCGCTTTGTGAATGAACACCCAGCATAGAACCGCTCCGTACCAAGCACTAGAAACTGGAAGGCACCCGCGCCAACCCCTACAGGCGGTGTGCCTTTCACCTGCTTCGCTTGTGGCCAACCGGGTCACAAAACCGCTGAATGCCCTCAGAACTCAGCTGCTCAGAAGTCTCAGTTCAAGGGATCTGCTACCCGTGGACATCTCAACCATTTGGACGCTGAGGAAGCACAGACTGCACCTGACGTTGTGTACGGTATGTTTTTAGTTAATGGCAATACTGCATCAGTTCTATTTGATTCTAGAGCAACTTGTTCATACATATCATCCAAGTTTGCACGAGAGCATGACCTGCCTGTAACCCCATGTGAAAAGCCTATCATCACCAGCTCACTTTTAGGAGACCTAAAATGCACCCACATCTGTAAGGGAGTGAGTCTTACCATTGAGGGTCTTACCTTTAAAGCCGACCTAACCCTGTTACCTTCCACAAACCTAGATGTCATCTTAGGCATGGATTGGCTAACCATTCACCGAGGTATCATATCATGTTCACCTAGATATATCCAAGTGACCCATCCATCAGGCCAAATTATTAGATGTGAACCCCAGCCTGGAAAGTCCACCTCTATCCTATGTGCCCTTAAAGCAAGTTCAGAATCACAAAAAGAGGAAAAGACAGTTCATGATGTGCCTGTGGTCAGAGACTATCCCGATGTATTCCCTGAAGAATTACCGGGTATGCCACCAGACCGTGATGTAGAGTTCATCATTGATCTTTTGCCGGGAACAGGACCCATTGCCAAGAGACCCTATCGCATGTCAGTTGATGAACAGGCCGAGCTCAAGAAATAGCTTGATGAGCTCATCTCAAAGGGATATATCAAACCCAGTGCTTCACCCTGGGGATCCCCTGTTCTATTTGTTAAGAAGAAGGATGGCTCAATGAGAATGTGCATTGATTACCAGAACTTGAACGCAGTCACCATCAAGAATAAGTACCCCCTGCCAAGGATTGATCCTTTGCTTGATCAGCTCAGAGGTGCCAAGTATTTCTCCAAGATTGATCTCAGATCTAGCTGTCATCAGATGAAGATTCAAGAGAGTGACATCCCGAAGATAGCTTTCGTGACTAGGTATGGGCAGTTTGAGTTCACTGTGGTATCCTTTGGACTCACGAATGCTCCGGCATACTTCATGAACATGATGAATAAGGTTTTCATGAATGAACTGGATAAGTTCGTGGTAGTGTTCATTGATGACATCCTTGTCTATTCATCCACCGCTGAAGAACACGAACATCATCTGAGAACTGTACTTGAGAAACTAGCCCAACATCAGCTTTACGCAAAGTTCAGCAAATGTGAGTTTTGGTTACAGGAAGTTGCCTTCTTAGGCCATGTACTATCAGCTGAAGGTGTCGTAGTTAAACCAGCTAAGATTGAAGCTATGAAAGAATCGGATCAACCCTGTAATGTGACAGAAGTCAGAAGTTTCTTGGGATTGGCTGGATATTACCGCCGATTCATCGAAAACTTCTCCAAGATAGCTCATCCGATGACCAACCTTCTGAAGAAGACTAAGGAGTTTGAATGGACGCCCGAGTGCGAACAAGGCTTCCAGGAATTGAAATGGAAGCTTACCACAACCCCTGTGTTGGCATTGCCTGATATCAGCAAAGATTTCGTGGTCTATTGTGATGCATCCCGTCAAGGACTTGGTTGTGTATTGATGCAAGATGGAAGAGTGATAGCTTATGCTTCTCGACAATTGAAAGAACACGAGAACCGTTACCCTACTCATGATCTTGAGTTAGCAGCAGTTGTGCATGCTTTAAAGATTTGGATGCACTACTTGATAGGCAACAAGTGTGATATCTACATCGATCACAAGAGCTTGAAGTACTTTTTCACTCAAGAAGATCTGAATATGAGGCAACGCCGATGGCTAGAGTTGATCAAGGACTACGACCTAGAAATTCACTATCATCCAGGAAAAGCTAATGTAGTCGCAGATGCCCTCAGCCGTAAGAGTTACTGTCACACTTTGATCACTGAATCCGTACCACCTGAGCTCAAGGAAGAGATTGATGATTTCCAACTTGAGATACTACCACATGGCTTATTGAATGAGCTCCGCATACAGTACGATCTCACAGATCGCATCTGTCAAGCTTAGAAAAATTGTGAAGAGATCGAATATCTTCGTGGTCTGATGAAACTAGGCTACAAGACCAACCACCACGAGGATGAACAAGGAACCATCTAGTTTAAGGACAGAATCTGTGTACCTTCTGATCCAACCCTACGAGAGGAAATTCTGTCAGAGGCTCATGATTCTAAGTACTGTATTCACCCTGGAGGTTCAAAGATGTATCAAGACTTGAAGAAACACTTTTGGTGGAAATGTATGAAGACAGACATTGCAGGACATGTGGCACGATGTGACACCTGTAATAGAGTCAAGGCTAAACATCAAAGGCCTGCAGGATTGTTAAAGCCTCTTGACGTTCCCGAGTGGAAATGGGAGAGTATATCCATGGATTTCATAGTCGGATTGCCCTGTTCATAGAAAGGCAATGATTCCATCTGGGTGATTGTTGATCGTTTGACCAAGATTGCTCACTTTGTACCAGTGAAGACCAAGACCAATGCAAAAAAATTAGCAGATCTATATATTGAGCATATTCTCAGACTACATGGAGCTCCCTCTAGTATTGTATCCGATCGTGGTCCTCAGTTTGTGTCCTGATTCTGGGAAGCCCTGCACAAGTCCATTAGAACCAAACTTGATTTTAGTACTGCTTACCACCCACAGACAGATGGACAGACCGAGTGAGTAAATCAGATCTTAGAAGACATGCTTCGTGCTAGTGTACTAAATTATGGCTCTGATTGGGAGAAATGTTTACCCTATGCAGAATTCTCTTACAATAACAGCCACCAAGCCAGTACCAAGATGTCGTCGTTTGAAGCTCTGTATGGTAGACCTTGTAAGACACCTTTGATGTGGTCTCAACCGGGTGAAAGATCGTTCTTTGATTTCGCTAAGATTCAAGATGCAGAAGAAGGAGTTGCTCAAGTAAAGGAGAATTTGAGAATCGCCCAAAGTCGATACAAGAGCTATGCTGACAAAAGGAGAAGAGAACTTGAGTTCAATTTGGGAGACTTCGTCTATCTCAAGGTATCCCTGCTACGTGGGACTGTCAGATTCCATGTGAAAGGCAAGCTAGCCCCTAGATTTGTTGGCCCATACAAGATTTGCAAGAGGATTGGGAAGCTCGCCTATAAACTTGAGCTACCTGAGGAATTGGTGGGTGTACATCCCGTATTCCATGTCTCTCAGCTACGCAAGTGTATGAGAGTGCCCGAAGAAGTAGTTCCAAATGATACACTTGACATTCAAGATACACTTGAGTATAGAGAACATCCTATCAGAATTCTGGGCAGAGATACCAAAGAGACCCGAAGCAAGACTATTCCTATGTGCAAGATCCAATGGAGTGATCACACAGAGAGAGAAGCAACATGGGAGAAAGAGTCTGACCTCCGGCTACGATATCCTTACCTCTTCGAAGAGTACGTTACACTTTAATCTCGGGGACGAGATTCTGTTAAGGGGGTAGGACTGTAACAACCCAAAAATCCATACACCAAAAATACCAACTACAAAATTTTTTCCTCAAGAATCCCATGTGATGATGAGTGTCATGCATAGAAACCCAACCTAAGAGATGCATTAAGTCTAACCCAACCCCAGTCAACATATAAGCATGGCATGTCATTAGATAACTGTGTTTATTAATTTCTAACAAATATAATGTTGCATACCTTGTTAATTCAAAATGTGATTTGGATTTCCAGTTGAGTTATGATTTGCTAAACAACTCCAATAAAATAATGAACCATAAAGATATTATTAAACAAAATTCTCTAAACTCCAATGAATAAGTTACCTCAGTTTTGAATTCAAATTCTAAACCAAATTTGAATCCAAACAATGGAAAAGAAATAAAAAAACAGAAAAAGGGAAAAGAAGAAGTGGGCCTCGCAGCCAGCCGCTCGGCCCAAGCCAGCCAGCCCAGCTCGTGGACCAGCGTGTTGCTCACCCGCGCACCCTTCTTCTTCACCCATAGCCGCTGCCCGCTGGACCCCGCGTGTCAGCCGCACACCCTTCTACAGTGTCGTCTTCCTCACCCACGCCTCAACCGCCTATGTGACCGGCGCCCGACAGTGGTGGCAGGGCGGGCCAGGGGTCACGCCCGGGGCATGGCCCTGTCTCCTTGGCGCCGCACCCACGCAACCCTTGCGCCGCGCCTACGCCACCGCACACGAGCCATTGGATGCCAATGATCACGCCTCCACCACTCGATCGCCGTCCGCCATTGGAGCTCAGAGCTTGGCTATAAAGCCACGGCTTTCGGTTGCCCTAGCGCTCTCCTGTGCCCCGCCGCCACCTTGTGGCCGTCCACAGCACACTCTAACCAAGAGAGAAGTGGGAGGAGAGGAAGAAGGGGGGAAAAGGAAATACCGGAGCCACTGCCGGGAGGAAGACCGGGAGATCACCGGAGCCGGAGTGGACGACACTGCACGGCACGGCTTCCGGAGCTACACGGCCTCGACTCTTCACTGCACCGCTATCCTCTCGCCCTCAACACCTACGGTGAGCCTTCCGGCCTCTCCCTGCTCGCCGCCGGACCTTACCGTGTCGGCCATGGCGCTCCACATCGTGAGCGCGTAGGCCAAGGCCATCTTCGGCCACCGGGTACACACGCACGGCACACTCACATGCACACCGCGACCACCTCCGAGCCCTTGGACGTTGTAGACCCCTCCAAGCCCCACGGACGCCAAGGAAGAACAATTGCTCATCGCGCTCGCAACGCCACCGTCGTGGCGTGGCCACCACCAGCCAGAGCACCAGACCACCGGCCAGAGCACCAGACCACTGACCAAAGCACCAGACCACTGGCCAAAGCACTAGACCACCGGCCAGAGCACCAGACCATCGGCTGGAGCACCAGACCACCAGCCGGAGCACCAGACCACCGGCCAGAGCACCACCACCACCGGCCCGAGCACCATACCACCCTGGCTAGGTCCGCTAGG
The DNA here is from genome assembly GCA_904845875.1 of Miscanthus lutarioriparius. NCBI lineage: Eukaryota > Viridiplantae > Streptophyta > Magnoliopsida > Poales > Poaceae > Miscanthus > Miscanthus lutarioriparius. The sequence continues at coordinate 83,323 of CAJGYO010000081.1, forward strand.
AGCGCCTGGCGTCTCCTCATCTCGTCCATCCTGTTCGCTGGAGTCATGAATAACTCACGCGCACGCCGTGACCACCCTGCTGGAGCCCCGTAGTGCACCCGTGCGCCTCGCCGACGTCACCATGTTGCCATGGCCGCCGAGAAGCCCCTACCGGCCACCCAGAAACCCAAAACCCCGCCTTGAGCCCTGGACGTCCTCGTCGTGTCCCCACAGATCCATAGGAGCCTACGCACCCCACCAGGATGCTTCACCATGGCTGTAGCCCCCACACCGACGCCGCCGTCGTGTTCGGAAGGCCACCGCCGTGGCCAAGGCCACCGAAGGCCCTGGAGGACCCCTCGACCTGCCCAACATGCCCGCTGGAGCACTATGACGCTCACGCGCACCATAGATCTGGCCTATGCCGCTGCACCCGTGCCACCCTCGCACGCCGGTTGTGCTGGAGCCGCCGTTCGCCGTGGCCAGTGACTTAGGGAGTCCTAGTCGTCGCCCCGACACCACCATCGCAGTCGCCAAAGCCTGACAGTGCTTTTTCCCATGCCAATTAGGCGCTAGCACCGCTGTGGAAGCTCGTCGGTGAGTACGTCGCCGATGGGAGCGCGCCGTGGAAGAAACAGAGGAGGAGGGGCGAGTTGAGCAGCGCAGCCTTGCACCCGGTGCACAAGAGCCGAGTCGAGGGAAATAACGGTGGACTTGGTCCACCAGGGACACTGCCTTAGGTCCATGGACCAGCGCCTCTTGGTCCACCGTGAGCCACGCTCACGCCCACAGCCAACGACCATAGCCCAGTGGAGGCCCAAGGCCGTGACGTGGCAGCACCACAGCACGCCACGCGTCCAGGTCAGCCCGGCCTAGACCGGCCCAAATCCAGCCCTGTCCAGGCCAGTTTGAGACTCGGCCCGTATTGACCGATGACTGGTCAACCATGTCTATTGACCTGGTCCCATATGTCAGTGGCACAGACACACTGGACCCACACGTCAGATGCTGACGTCATACTAACGTCGTGCTGACGTCACGCGGGACCCACTTGTCAGTAGCAGCACGGCCGAGGTGACGTCATGCTGACGTCAGCAAGCCACGTGGACCAACCACAGCGTGACACGTGTCAGCCCAGGATTAATTCAGCCTTTTTTCCATTTTTATAAATGGATTAAATCTTCAGAAATTCATAACTAATTCATATGACCTCAGAAAAATATAAAACCAGGACCAAAATTCATCTAAAATCAAGCTCTACGCAATGGACCCATGCTTGAGTGCATTTGGTTCTTTTGAATTTTCATTGCTTCTTTGTGCTATTCTATAGACGTCGCTAATGCGACTATAATGCGGTCGTTTGCAGACTCGGAGGAGAACCGGACGGACGAGGATCGTGAGTACCGTGAGGAGTACGGAGACGACTACACTGAAGGTGCCACATCCCACCCAATCTCGTAGCACCTATTACGCATGGCTAATATAGAAATGCTAGTGCTTACTTTATTGTCATGATCACATTATGGTAGGACTTGCATGGTAGTATGTCTTCTTGATGGCCTTTACCTTGACGCAACCTTACCCCTGCTCACCCTGCTGATAGGCTAGTCACACGCTTGCTATTACATTTCATCGCTTATTACTTCTACTACGCTTGCACTACATTGATGCGTGGTGGAAACTGGTGTTATCTAGACCATGGGGAGAGTGCTGCGTGTGTGACTTGGGTGCGTGGAGGGTGAGGGTTGTGTCGACCAAGTTGGAGTATACGACGAGCCTGGGGCAAGTCTTGCCGTGGGGTGCTACCTGGGCACCCCTGGAATGGATACCTATGGTGGGTAAATGGTATATGAGATGGCCCTGGGTGTGAACCTGTGATGGGAGGAGCCTAGGGTGGAGGTGGTGTGGTGGCACTGTAAATGGAAACCCTGATGGTGACATTCTGGTTTGGTCATCCCTAAGGACTTACTAGTACTCAGATTCACCGGAAAGCCTTACGTACCACTCGCCCTATATGGTGCGGGACGGCCGGACTACTTGGTAGGATATTGCCACTACTGCTAGGTAGATAGCGAACATTGTGAGGGAGGTACGGGGTGCGGAGGATTCCCCCCACACCCTTCCGAGACTTCATGGAGACCTTGTGGACCTGGCTCATGACTCACAGTTTCAGCCACCCCAGACCGGACTTGGGGTGTACCAGGGCTGAATGGTAGAGTGGCATTATCCTAGGCTAGCAAGCGGCCGGAATCAGCCTAGTTGACGACGGTCAGCGAGGAAGGCAGATCTTGTGGTTATGTAAAACCTCTGCAGAGTCTATGGTTGATCGATTGATACATATACCGACTCATCGACAATGGACCTTTCCTGGGTTTCGCTTAAACTAGATAGTGAGATGAGTCCTTCTTTTCTCCCCTGGGAGTGAGTGTTCGGACGTAGCCAGGGGCTACGGGCCTTGAGACAGTGCCGAGAGGGAGTTGGCCTGTTGACTGAGCGATGGTATGCCTGTGGTATGGTGATGGAGTGGAGATGGTGGTTTATCGATCCCAGGATCGAAACCTGGCTCTGGAATGGGAATAGGGTGGAATGGGTGTGTGAATGGAGTTAAAACTTGACCAACTATTATTATATACTTGATCTACTAATGCATAGGAAACCCCAGCCTTATAAGTTCCTCTTGATTACATCCAATTTCCACAAAGCAATGCTCATAGGGTTGGGAGTGGCCAGTACAAATCGTACTGATAAATTTTGGCACACAGGTTCTGCTGAGGAGTATAGCTCCGAGGAGTTTGATGGTTGAGGGGTTCATTCCTACGCTCGAGTTTGGCGATCCTATCTTCAAGCTGTTCTAAATGAATGCTACTTTTGATTCCGCCAATGCGGCGATGTAATAATCTATGTACTTCCGCACTATTTGTACTCTGATATTATCGTTGTATGGATGTGATATTCGACTGGAATCTAGGTAATATGATCTACAATGGTCTTATTACACTTCGACTCTGTGGATTTCCCTTCGTGGAAATCGGGGTTGTTTCAGCTGGGGCTCATTTCGGTTTTTCTCCCCTGGCTCTGTTTGACGTGATGCGGCCTCGAGCCCTTCCTGGGCCGGCCTTCGAACCTCGGTCGGTCGCCTCTCATGTCGAATGAGACGACTACCGCTTCGTGATGCGACGCGAAGCGTTGTGATGCAATAATTGCATATGTGATGCTTGGATGTATGTGATGAATGTATGAATGAATGTATGAATGGATGAATGGATGCTCACGTATTGGAAAAGTAAAGTGGGGATTCGAGCCGTTCGCTGGATTTTTATGCGACCTGATAGCTTCTCCTCGAAGGAGATTCTGCAGGCGGACCCTTCGAATCCTTCCCTAGAAGGCGGATGCAAAAACATGGGGTATGGGGAACTGTGAATTCGATTATGCTGGTGAACAAAAAACACCGTAGCCGTCGGGGCCTAGGGTCTAGTGGCCCATCCAGTTTTACTCAAAGTTTTACACCCGCGCCCCGTGTCTCTGGTTTTTAAACATAAGGAGGGGTTAGGCGATGAGGATGTCTAAACAAATAGACACCCTCGGTAGCCCCCGAGCAACGTCCGTGCCTCTGCCGTTGCAGGGGTCAGAAGCTCGGTAATGAACTTTAACACACAAAGTAAGAAAACAGATGTGCTTATCTTTCAGCGGCCGCTCGTTCATCATTTCACCTGGGCCATCCGATCGACCTAGGGGGGCCATTGGGCCACCCTGGACGGGGGTTCTATCATCGGGTCATTCCATGGTCCTGCCTGGGGAAGCGGAGAGTCGCCTGCATACGGGTGTGCCCCGATTCTCGCGCCCGGCGCGCATTAGTGGCGGGCCACACCTAGGCAATGTCATGTTTGACCAAGCGACATCTCGTCAACCAGAGCATGTCCCGTCGGTTCCGGGGTGTCTCCTCGGGTTCCGGCGCGTCTCCTCGGGTTCCCATCGGCATTGATTTCCCATCTGCATCAAATAAGGGAAGGAAGAGAGTTTTCCGCCCCATCCTTTCGCCTTTCCTCAGCCGTCGCGCCTCTTCCTTAAATAGGGAGGGGGAGGGGAGTTCTCGTCCCATTCCTTCGCCAGCCTATGAGCCGCTACCTCTTCTCCTTCCTTACCACCAAATGCGTTCGTGCGTCGCAGCGGTTCCTAAGTGAGAGAGGGTAATGCCAGGGAGAGAAGACTCATAGATCAGTTCGTGAATCCAGAGCATGATGTCGAGCTGGAGGTCATCCAACATAGATGAGATGGTGCGGGCCGCCTTTGCTGAGAAGGGGCCACCGCTGTCGAAGGAGGAGGAGCACTGGAGGGTGCCGAGCGTCGTCGGCTTTGCCGTCATTCGTTGCGGCCTTTCTTCGGCGGGAGGCGCCTCCCGTCCAGACGCTATTGTCAGGGTTGTGGCTGATGACGATGGCATAGTCCCTGGACACCCTGGCGGAGGCGCCGTTGTCGGGGTTGTGGCTAATGACGATGGCGCAGTCTCTGGATGCCCCGACAGAGGCGCCGTTGTCGGGGTTGCGGTTGATCACGATGGTGCAGTCCCTGGACGCCCTGGCGGAGGGGCCACAGTCGCTGACATGGTGCTCGATGTTGCAGACAACGGCGCCTTCGAGGACCTCACGGAGCAGTAGGACATTGCCGATGGAGAGCATGGCGCGGCGACCATAGTAGTAGTCGTAGTAGAGCTGGTCAGGGACTGTAATTGAATAAGCTTGTGGGGGAACCCCCGAGCGAACAGCCTTTTGCATTTATAAGTACATGAGTCATTTTTGTGGTGAAATCACTTTGTAAGCGGTGAATTTGTGCAAAAATGAACAAATTTTCATCTTTTGTTACGGCCAACAGCTTTTCAGCTTCCTCCTTTTTGTAGAACGGGTTTTGGTGCCCTCCGACCCTTCCCATGGTTCAGGTCGCAAAAACTAGGAGTGCGGGCGAATCAATTCTGATCACGCTGGTGAGCAAGGAGGTCATAGCCGCTGGGGCGTGGGTTTCCCACAGTCCTACCAGTTGTACTCAGAATTTGTTCCCAAAATCCTAGCCCTTAGGACTTGTTATGAGAAGAATGGAAAACTTAGAGATTGTTTTGCAAAGGTAACACAGGAAGTGTTTGCAAGATAAACGTACTTATATCAGCCCCCGAGTGAGGTCCGACCCCTCACAATTTGCGGGGGTCGGATATCACTAAAGATCGGGGATTTGTGAAGAAAAAAATGATAAGGGAAAATATGCGTTTATTTAAGGGTAAAAGCGACGTAGCTACTCAATGTTCCAGGCATTGGTGAAGACTTTGTCGTCGATGGTTTTCAACTTGTAGGCACCTGGCTGGAGTACTTCCACGATGACGTACGGCCCCTCATAGGGTGGGAAGAGCTTGTGGCAGTCTTTGTTGCTCTGTACGAGGCGGAGAACAAGGTCCCCGACGTTGAAGGCTCAATCCCACACCCATCGGTCGTGGTACCGTCGTAACGCCTACTGGTACTTGGCCGAACGGAGGAGGGCGATGTCGCGGGCTTCGTCTAGTTGGTCCATGGTGTCTTGGTGGGATTCCTCGGCTCCATGTTCGCCGTATGCTCTGATTCTTGGTGCTCCATAGTCGAGGTCCATCGGGAGGACGGTCACGGAACCATAGACCATGAAGAAAGGTGTGTAGCCGGTGGCCCGGCTGGGAGTTGTCCTTAGGCTCCAGAGAACTGCAGGGAGCTCGGTGACCTAGCGTGCGCCGAATTTGTTCAACCGGTTGAAGATCCTAGACTTGAGACCCTGTAGGAGCATGCCATTTACGCGCTTGACCTGCCCATTTGTTCGGGGGTGCATGACGGCGGCCCAATCGACCCGGATGTGTTGTTCATTGTAGAATCAAATAAACTTCTTCCCGGTGAACTGTGTGCCATTGTCTGTGATGATGGAGTTCGGTACTCCAAAGCGATGGATGATGTCGAGGAAGAACAGCACGGCTTGCTCAGACTTGATCACGGAGATCGGTCGAGCTTCGATCCATTTCGTAAAATTGTCTATGGTGACAAGCAAGTGGGTGTAGCCCCCGGGCGCCTTTTTGAGAGGTCCAACCAAATCGAGCCCCCAGGCCGCGAAGGGCCACATGATGGGGATCATCTGGAGTGCCTGGGCCGGGAGATGAGTTTGCCGGGAGAAGCGCCGGATGTACCCGCGGAGGGTATCACCGGTCTTCTGATGGCAGTTCTTGAGGTCCCATGGGTTCCTAGGGCATTTGTACGTGCCCTAGAAGTTTCCCACAAACATTTCCTTTAGATCCGCCCAACTCTGGATTGTGTTGGACGGCAGGTGTTCCAACCATGCCCGGGCCGAATCGGTCAAGAACAGTGGAAGGTTGCGGATAATGAAGTTGTCATTGTCCGCACCACCGGCTTGACAGGCAAGCCGATAGTCTTCAAGCCAAAGCCCGGGGTTTGTCTCCCCGGAGTACTTAGGGATGTTAGTAGGTGGTCGATACCTTGGTGGGAACGCAGCGTTGAGGATGTGTCGGCCAAAGGCCTGAGGGCCTGGCAGGCCAGGGCTCGGGCTCCGGTCCTCGCCGCTGTCGTAGCGTCCGCCGCGTCGAGGATGATAGCCGCGGCGTGCTCCTTCCCTTGGGTTGTTGTAGGTGCGCCTGCGGGCATCGATGGTGCTGCGTGCGTCGCGGTCGCGGCCGAGACGTTGATGTATCTAGGTCGCAACGCGCTGCCCGCCACCTTGTGGTGCTTGGTGGACTAATGCGTCTCTGGTGGGGCGTACGCTGGCTGGTGTCGAGCTCACGTCGTCGAGACAACGAGCTTTCTGCCTGCTGCGCCGTCGCAAGCTCGAGCAGCGTGCGGATTTCGCGGTGGGCTCGGCGATCCTTGGGCGTTGTGGCCTCTGGAAGGCCATGGAGCAAGGCCGTGGCAGCGGCGATGTTCTGACTCGCCCGAGCGAAGTGAGGAAGGGTTTCATCATCGGCGATGATCCTTCGGTTTACGTCGCAGGCCACGACGCGCGCGTGCCCACCATCTCCGTAGCGTTCGATCTCCCAATCCACCAACGCGTATTCCCGAACAAGCTGTTGTCTGGCCTCATTGATCTCCTGTTTTCGGGCTTTTAGCTGCTCCACCCCTACGCGGGACGGGGCCACCGTTCTTCCTTTGGTTCCGTCGCCGAGGTTGCCTGCCGGGGTGACCTCCTTCTCGAAGTCTTTTTCGATGTGTCCCTCGGAGGTTTTCGCCATGAAGCATTCCCGGGAGGGATGATGGCTCCCCCTGCCAGAGTCAGAGCTAGAGTCCGACCCCAAACCTTTCGCGAGGAGGCCGTGGAGGGATTCTGTGACGCTTTCGATCATCCCCACGAACTCGTTGTTCGCGGGGGATGGGATCGCGCGCTGGGCCACAAGGTGGCTTATGGTCGCCGCGGCGCTGCAGAGACCGAACGGAAACACCGTTGAGGCGCTCCGTGTGGAGCGTTCCGGAGAGAGGGCGAGGCAGCGCGGGGCCTCCCTAGATGGTTGGGGTCCAAGGGAGACGCCGGGCTAGCACTCAAGCCTCCGGTAGCCGGAGCCGATGGAGGGGAGAGATTGGATGGTGAGATGGGCCAATGCCAATTCTCCTCCCACCATGACAATGAAGTCCAGGTCACCGAAACGCACGTGTGCGCCCGGGACCCAGCTGATTACGTGGTTAGCCATCCGAGGCCTGATTTGGAATGCGCAAAGGTCCCTACCTGGCGTGCCAACTGTCGGTGTTTCGAACAAACACCGGCTAGTAAATTTATAATTGTTGCGCGTTAGGCCCGGATGGTGCACTAAAGGACACAAGGTTTATACTGGTTCGGACCGAACGTCCCTACGTCTAGTCTGCTGCTGCTCGTGTTATTAGTACCAAAAAAGGTTCGTAGTAGGGGGTACAAACGGTCGAGAGAGGGAAAGGTTCCAAGTCTCTGATGGAATAGTCGAAAGGATGCCAAGAGCTTGGTCGCTGCTTGGCCGTATGCGTGATGTGTTGTGTGTTGAACTGATCTGTCCAAAGTCGGTCAAAAAGTCCCCCTTTAGTGGGGAGGCTTGTCCTCCCTTTTATAGACCAAGGGGGGAGCAGGGGTTACAGATGGGAGAAAGAGAAAAATACCAAAGGTATAGAAGGTCCTTCGAGGGAGCCGAATCTTCCTTTTTCCCTGTGCCTGCCCTGCTTTAACATGGCAGACCGTGTCAGAGGTGGCGTGTTCGCTGATCTTCGTAGACCATACCCTAGCCCCATTTAGCGAGTGGGTGCGTCCCATCCTATGCTGGCGGATGGTGCGACGTGCCGGAGAGCCAAGCTGTGACTCCTCGGGGAGTAATCGGGGAAGTGACCACACTCCCATCACTGTAGATGATGTGAGTTCTGTCTTGGACCGTAGTGGCTGTCGTATGCCTATGTTAGTATCTGCGCCCGAGGGCTGAAGGCGGCGCCTACTATACTGTGGGACAAAAGTCGGCGCCCACAACACTATTCGGGCACTGTTTATGATGGAAAGGGCGGAAAGCACCTGTCATATCGTAGTCTGACGGTACCTTCCTGTAGGCGCACAGGGCATGGCCCTCGATATCATGGTTGTCTCGAATGTCCTATCGAACCCTATGCTCGTCTTTATGAAGGATCAGGGCGCGGTCGTGGGGCGAGGCAGAGCCCAGCCCTCGGGGGTTCGGGCAAGATGGAGTCTAGCCCTCAGACGTCGGGCGAGGCGGAGTCTAGACTTCGGACGTCGGGCGAGGCGTAGCCTAGTCCTCGGACGTCGGGCGAGGCGGAGCCCGCCCTCGGGCGTCGGGCGAGGCGTAGCCCGTCCTGAGCCATCGGGCGAGGCGGAGCCTAGTCCTCAGGGGTCGGGCGAGGCGGAACCAATCTCCTGTCGTTCGGGTAAGAAGCGCGGTAGTGTTCTTGCCTAACCGAAAGTGTCGACGTCCGATGGTTATTAGTTTCACCTCATTGGGTACCCCGGTATTAGGTCCCCGACACCTACTAACACAAATAAAGAAAAAATGTATGGAAATAATTACTTACATTAAAACGACTACATGTGTAGAAGCAACGCGCCGCTGTGTCCGTATGTCTCGATTGAAACACGTCGGTCGAGAAACCACAATCACAGTTAGGGACCGAGAGGTCAGGAGGGACGGGGGCATCTTTGCTAGAAGCGTCGGGGTATAATTCTCTAGGACAACCCTGTTTTCGCCACAACTACTCCCGAAACATGTCTTCCATCTAATAAAACGGTTGTAATTTAACATCAATGAAAACATCACAAATTAATATAAAAGAGAACCATTTGCATTATAACTAAAATAATATAACCAACACTTATAGGAACAAAACTAAATCTTACACTAAACATGGTAAACATACTTCTAACTAACTAATTAATCTTAACATTGACAATCCTAATCCTTATCCTTGAATCCACCATTGAAATGAACTAATATTTTCCTCCAAACCCTAGGTACCAATCCTAATCCTTAATCCACCGTTCAAACTACTAATAAGAGCATCGTTGCCTTGACCGAGGACGAGGAGAAGCTTGGGGGAAGAAGGTAGGGACGGAGACGGCAAGGGAGGGCAGGGCGGCGGCCGGGCTTGGGGGAGTTGGGAGGCGGCGGCGCGGCCGCTGGAGCTGCCTCCACCTTTCTTCGAACTAAGGCGGAGAGGGAGGGAGCCTGCGGCGCGAGATTTAAGTCGGGCCTCGCCGCGCCATGACGGGTGGCACGGCACTGCCGCACCAAGATCTGCGACGCGGCAGCGCCTGCCACGTCATCTGTCAGGGCCCAGGCCCCTGCCACGTCACCCACTCTGCCGCGCCGCTATGCATGGCGCAACAGCGTGGTTTTGCCATGCCAGGACAATAGGCGCGGCCAAAAGTGTTAGATTTGAAAAAAAAATCAATGTCAGATTTGAAAATAGTTTAAAAAAGTGTTAAAAATAAAAAAAAAATCTCAAGAGTTCTCCTTCTTCACTAAAAAACCCTCTAAATCAGAGGGTGCACTCTAACAAAAAATCTTCTTTAAATACTTATCTTCTCCAACAGAAAAAGGTTATTTAGTTTAGTATACCCTAAATATAGGAGCTTAAATAGGGGGAATTGTTGGAGAGTGATGTTTGTCAGACAAACCTTAATTTTGACTCTCAGAGATCGGATAGGGAAACTCTTGGAGATGATCGGCTTTCCTACGAGTGGACTAGGAGATGGGTCGCAAGCGATACTCTGGCATTCAGCATCATGGCAGGGCCAGACACTCAAAGATGCTACGCCTACCATGTTCAAAACGTCCAAATGGAAAAATATAGAATGAGCAAAGAGGCTCTAGGCAATAAGCTCCAGGACATAAACATAACTACTCCCTCCGTTCTAAATTATAAGTTATTCTAATCTTATTTGAGAGTCAAAGCATCTCATATTTGATCAAAATTATAAAAATACAAAGATTTATGACATCAAATAGATGTACTATGAAAAAATATAATTAATGAAGAATCTAATTATACTTATTTGGTATCATAAATGTTATTCTTTTATTATTATTTTATTATATGAACTTGGTTAAATTTGAGGTGCTTTGATTATCTAAGAAAGTTTGAATGACTTATAATTTGGGATGGAGGGGACACCTAATTGTCCATCCAGTTGCTGAAGGAGGTACCAGTCCCATTGTGGATTTCCTTGCAAGAGGTGCATCCTTAAGGCCTCATTCGGTTTGGCCTAGAACAACCTGAAACACGGTCTGTTCCATCTGGAATTATTTGGCCCAGATTGAAAATAGGATAGACCTGAAATGATTGTTCTGATAGGCCCGATCCAGAATGAAACCAGGCTATTCTAGGCCTTTCCACCCTCTCCTTAGCCCGAATTGGAGCCACACCTTGGAGCACTTAGAATCGAACCAAACCAAGTTTCAGTGAACCATCAGGATCCACTCAATTAGACCCAGAAAGAGAAACATGCCTGTTTTTAATATGGAACAAACGAAACGAGGCCTAACATAGGCATGCATGACCGAATTACTTGGAAGTAGACGCACACGGGGAATTCACCATCGCATCAGTTTACATAGCCCAATTCACTGGATCCACTAAGTTTAATTTCAAAACCTTTTTTTAGAAAAAACTTTGGCACCTCCAAGACGCAAGCTCTTTGCCTGGTTCATAGAATCTGGAGGACTTCAGATCGTCTCGGCCAATTGTCAACTGTGTCGTAGGAAGCCAGAAACAGCGCAACCATCTCCTAGCTACTTGTAGCTTCTCCAAACTGTGTCATCTCTTCAGGTTTTATAATCTAAACCTCTCTATTACATGGGGCCATGGGCCTTGCCCGATCAGTGCTAACAAGCAAGTTTACCCATTCCAAACCCATTACACGTTTATTGGTCGCCTAGCTCTACGCTCTTGTCCTGTTTGCTTCAGACTGTTGCCCATCCGGCAACGAAGAACGAAGTGATGACAGTAACTTGGAGAACAAATTTCAAAGTATTCGATAGAATTTTAACTTGGACTAGACGGTTACTTTGTGATATGAGCAATGAAATCATCAAGGTCTTTGCGCGATGAGCCGCCGTCAGCCAGGCAGGCACGGACGGCCTCTCCGAGCACCTTCGCTCGCTGCCGCACTGCCACTCCTTGGTCCGAAAGCATGGCATCCTCGATTACTTGTCTGATGGCCTCCGCCGGAATCACCTCGCCGTGCATCTCCCAGGGGCGCACAAGGATGCCGGCGTTGAGATATTTTGCACACCAGCTCCGCATCCCACGGCTGGTCGGAGTGCATGGGCCAGGCAAGGATAGGCTTCCCGTTACTCAGGCTCTCCATAGTCGAGTTCCAGCCGCAGTGGCTCATGAAGGCGGCCGTGGCGCCGTGCGCCAGGATCTCCAGCTGCGGCGCCACCCGGTGATCACCCTGCCCCTCCCTTCGGTCTGATGGGTGAACTTGGACAGCAGCTCCGCGTGTCTGTTCTGGCTCGTCTTCTTCCGCCGATTCGTTGCCGCGGTCTGCGTCGCGCAGCACCCAGATGAACCGCTGGTCGCTGTCGCGCAGTGCTGCTGCAAGCTCTGAGATCTGCTCCGTCCGCAGCGACGATGTCGTGCCGAACGACACGTAGAGTACCGAAGCCGGAGGCTGCTTGTCCAGCCAGTCCAGGCACTCGTGCCGCGGCTTGCTCTGCTTCTGGGCGTCCGCGTGGAGGTCGAGCAGCGGGTTCAAGGGCCCGATGGCGAAGTACTTCTTGCCGTCGGCGGCCAGATCGCCTGCAACGACGTCTATGAACTCGCCCTCGAGCGCGTGACAGGAATTCACGAGGATGCCCGAGCCAGGCGAGATCTCCTTGGTCGGCATCGCGCGTTTGGCCACGTACTCCGCGAACTCCCTCGACACGAAGGGGGCGACGTCGAGGAACGCCAGGCCGCGGTCACGCAGGAGCCGGAGCCCGGCGTCCGTCTTCCCGGCGAGCGGGAACGCCGCCAGGCAGTGCAGCCCGAACGCCTCGCTATTGGGCAGCCGCGCGGCCTCCTCGGCGGCGTACGCGTTGATGCGATCGTGCACCACGACGACGCGGCGGTGCGAGGCGGAGAGCCCGGCGAGGAGCGCCGCGAGCGGGGCGCGAGCGCCGGCGGTGTAGGCCTCGAACAGGGGCATGAGGTGCGTGGGGAACGGCGACGGCGCGGTCGGGTCGGGCGGCGGGGAGACGTACTCGGAGATGCCGAGGTCGTGGAACTCGACGGAGCGGAGCGCGCGCTCGTCCCAGCCGTGCAAGCGCGCGCGGGCCTGGCGGACCTGCGCCGCGGGCGCCGCGTAGTGCACGGGCACGCCCCGCGACGCGAGCTGCAGCGACAGGTGCAGCATCTGGTTCAGGTGGCCCTGCGCCGGGAAGGGCACGGCCACCACGGCGACTGACTCCATTTGTCTCCCTTTCACCACCAACGGCAACTACGGCAGAGAGCTGGTGACCAACGCAAAATGACCACCAAGTCGGGCGAATATATATGCTGCAGTTAGCATGTGCCCAGACTGACAGGTTACCTCTCCGAAGTATTCCACGCACACGACACGACTCCTTGGCCAAATTGGCAACCGAATTCGTTTTTCCCCCATAGGCGGCTGAGCTGACTGGACTTTAGTGCCAACCGCAGAAGAATACCAAAACTGAGGAAGCTAATTGGAACGGAACACGAATACGGTTTCTTTTTTGCCACTATAAGGGCACGTGATCCCATCCCTGCACCGTTGGATGTGTATGGGATCGAAGCCCGTGGGCAAACTTTTCCGGAACGGAACTTAGCAGCCCTAGACAAATTCTCAAGCGCCGCCTATCCACATGCTCAAAAAAAAAAACGCCGCCTATCCACAGGCACAGACAGAACGTCAGCTGTTGTCCAATGGCCTTTCTGCATGATAGATCCGTCAGATTTTGCTAAGCCAGTAGTAGGTTTGTGGATCGCACTGTCCATGTCAGTGTTAGCCCACAAGCAAAAACTGTCCAAAAATATTTGCACACGTACAATTCGTACTCGTGACGAGAGCCGAAATAGATATGCTCGCCGAGGTATCCACGCAGGTGGATAATACCAGGTTTTATCACCGTCGTCTCTTGTTACGTGATTTTAGTTTTAAATGGTACGAAGGAGGCAAAAATAATGAGTGTTCGTATGTTTAAAAGCAAAATTTTAAGACTGATACTTGCCTCTTGTTATGGAAGGAAGTAAAAAAAAAACACTCGCAAAAAAATAAAAAAGGGAAATCTGATATACGACCTATTTATTTGATCTACAATTTTTAGGCTTTTAACTCAAAAAATGTCTTTCTGACTTTTATTTTTTAGTTTTTATCTTTTACTCCATCCGTTCTAAATTATAAGTCGCCTTAGCTCTTTTGGTACATCAACTTTGCTATACATTTAAAAATAACGTATGTTTAGGTATATGGCAAAATGGATGTACTAAAGAAAGTCAAAGCGACTTATAATTTGTCTTGTTCGCTTGAACTTATTCAGCACTACTTTTCAGTCATGAACATGGTCACTTATGCTGAAATTTAGCTTATGCTGAAATATTATGAGAGAAAAACACTATTTTATGGCTGAAAAAGTAGTGCTGACGTTTGTTTTAGGTTGAAATCAGCAAAAAGCTGAAATAAATGTAGTATGACCAAAGTTTTTTTTAGAAGTAGTATGACTAAAGTTTTGTTTTTAGAAGTAGTACATGCGTAGGTGGGCTGATCAATGGCCTGTTCGCTGGTTGGTTTCTGGGCTGATAAACTCGGCTGATGCTAGTTTGTTGTGAGAGAAAAACATTATTGGTTGACTGATAAACTCTGGCTGAAACCAACACGTGAACAGGCCGCAAGAAACAAGTGTAGCCCAGGCTTCAATATAAAAAATTTAAGACTGGTATATCCAACGAGTCTGCATCTGATCAAGAGGAAGTGCGGCCAAGGTGGGCACGAACCTTTTGCAGGTAACCGACCTTTAGGGCCTATTTGAAATACAGGAATTTCATATTAATCACATAGGAATTTTATAAGAATCAGTTCAATTTCACAAGCAAAACACAGAAAAAATCCCGCATTCCAAACAGGCTTAGCGTGGCAGCCTATCGGCGGCTACGGCTGTTACTATTACAATCCACAAAGATGGATATTTTATTTTTGGGACTGTCTCAAAATCTGAGATTCTTGTCCAATCAACAGATGACAGCTCACCAAAAAAAAATCTGACAGATAAAACATTGAGAAATCTGTCAACTAAACTTAAATAGATCAACATCCCATAACGGATTCCCAAACCCAACATCAAAAAACAAAAAACACTTTTGATTTATGGTACACACGCAGCTGGTTCACTTTACACGCTTCACTGTCATCACTGCTCACTTGCACATGATAATAATAAGTCAATCACAAACAAATTAAGCATTAGCCCATAGGGGTAGTCCTTAAAACCAACAAGGGCATCAGTAGTAGGAGTAATTTATACAGCGGCGGCGGCAGCAAACTACGCCCTTGGCAGTACAAAACAAACAGAATACATTGTGGTGGAGACCAAACGCAGAGGCCAGCCAGCGCACGTGAGCTGTGAGCTCATTGCTTATTCACAACGAAAATTAGCCACAAAGAAGCCAGCAGCAAAGCATCCTCCACAATCACAAAAGCTGTGATCTCGTTCTTGTAGTCCTTGAGCAGGGCGCGCGGGCACTCCATGAGGCACCCGATCAGCGGGCTGTTCTTGCTCTCCAGCAGCCGCTTCAGCTCGATGAAGATCGAGACCACGATCTGGATCAGGTTCTTCTACGCGACCTGGGTCACCGCCCTCCCTTTGGCCGCCAGGAGCACGCTGGCCGTTCCTCCGCCCTCGCTACCTTCCTCGTCCATCTCAGAATTCTCTGACAAGATGTTGGAGTGGATGTGCATCTCCTTGCAAGCAGAGCATCCTGTTGACAATAAAAACTAAATCATCTCAACCACGGACGGAGCTATGTGGGGGCCGTCCTGCTGTATCACTCCAGACTCCAGAGGTTTGTGCGTCGCTGCATGTATGTAATTAATTCATGTCTCTCTTGTGCCATACCTGCTGTTGCTGATTAGTGGACCACAGCTTACAAGTATGTAAATCCGCACATTGTTCATTCTTCTTTGACAGAATCACAATTGTTCATTGCAGTCTATATAGATAGAACTTGAAAAAATAAAGATTTTCCACAGAATTCTAATTGTCTATACTACTATTGGTAATACTGTAGCAGTCCCCCCCCTACACATTCATGCAAGCTCCGCCACTGATCTCAACTATGGAAAAATAGCAGCATAGAAAGCCATTTAGCTCTCCTAGTCATTTAACACACTAAGCATGTAACATAAGAAGCATGAATAAAAAACCCAGGCTGCATGTGCACATTGCAGGTTAGTCAAGTGACAATCAGACTATAAGCACTCATCGATGTTAATGGTTGTATCTACTCTAGGTACTGGATATCCAAGATACTTTTCTTAGTTCATAATGATAGGAAACCATCTGGGTTCTAAAGATATTGATCCCCACCTGAAGTACAGCCCTTCCACCAGCATCATCAACACTGAGCAAACCATCACAAACAGCTGCCAAGATCTCAGCACATAACTTGGCCGACGAGGCTAAAAGGTGCTCTGGTGCCATTTGTTTCAGCAAAGAGACATAAATGTGCATTCGTTTTGATCTCGATCTTTCGTCAGTGCCACTGCAGAAAAAAATGAGTGTGATAAAATTAAGCTAGGAATGAAGCATCTTCCTTGCAAGGACTAAGGAGAACAGTTTGAGTTGTTTTACCGAATTGCAAAAAGGGCAGGTCTTCTGTCTGAACTTCCCTGAGACTAAGAGTCGCTATAGACACCATGTCCAGTGCAATCGTTTAGAACATATATAGCTTCAATAAAACTATTATATGCAAGGAGTGGCGCTTTAGCTGCAAAGTGTAAGCAGATGTTAATCAGTGACTTGATACGTGTTAGTCAGTGGCTTAAAAAGAGAAAAGTTTAGTACAAAAATAAATACCTTTTAAGATGTTTCCAAAAAGGTAGTCGGCCAAATGCCTAATCTTCTCAGACTCATCAACTAAAGATGGCAGAAACCAAAGGAAGAGAACCCCTCTCCACTTTACATAGTCCCTCTGGACAAAATAGCAATCTCATTAACCATGACCCAATATTCAAAACAAAGCATTACAGAAGTGATTAGCACGTGCAGTAACTTAGAGAGTAGGACAAATGTTTGTCTCACTACTTCACAGGGATCACGTAGTGATTTTGTTATTTTTGACATATAACTGCAGAAACATCATAAAGGAGAGACCAGTTAAACACATGTGCAAATAAGACTTTAACTAATTGGAAAAACAAAAAAAGGGCGTACCCAGTGCAGAGAGCTCCCGCTTTGTGCGGGGTCTGAGGAAGGGTGTCAGTGGCAAGCCTTACTCTCGCCTGTGCAATGCGAGGAGACCGCGACTCGAACCCAGGACCTTCCGGTCACAGGCGGTAAGACTCTACCGCTTGCATCAGGCCCGCCCTTCTAATCCGGAAAACAAAGATATGAAATATATTCTTCATAAATCTGTGAAACATAACTGATCAAAATAGTCTTGACAAAAATCTATTTACTATTTCTGGAAGCCACTGACTAGGGACAGTTTTACATCATTAACCTTAATTGCTAACATAGTAACAGGCTAACAACTTCCTCTCCAATACCATCTGACAGGAATTCTAGCATGTTGCTAGAATCTTTAAATGAGATCTTTTCAGACTTTCTTTTAGGGAAACATAAAGAAACAGAGTTAAATGGATTAATATATATGATCATTCATTGGGACCATTAACTTAGAAAATGGACAGATATGAAGGAGCCAAAAGAGTAAACACCAAAAAGAGAAGAGCAGACATTCCACATTCTTCCTGATCATGCTTTCTGGCTGCCGAACAAAACTAAAGTATGGTTTTCCGCTACTCATCTGACCAAGCATCCGGAAAACTACATCAAAAATCAAGGATGCCACGAGCAGTCATACACCACAAGCAAAAAAAGCAGGGAAAAACTAGCAAAACATGAGCACATCCAGAGCTACAAAGTTCACAAAAATCCTCTACTCTTACATATTCAAAGCTAATGACATTCAATTGTCAGAACAACAATTTTCTCAAAAACAACCTGGGCAAAAATATTGAAAATGGTAAAACTCAAAATACAGCGATACCTGCAACATGATTGATCTCCACAAGTCAAAAGGCACTCAGATGGAATGCCATCCCAACATATCTGGAGATAAAAAGTTCATGGCAGAGTTGAGTGATTAGGCAATAACAAAGTAACCGCATTCACAAAGTAAACAAAAATCATGATTCACAAACCAGCTACCATGTATGTGGCCTAGTGAAATCTCAAAATCATAGATTGTTCCAAACAAACAAAATACAGCCCATAGGCCACATGACCATCATGCAGTATCCCAAAATAAAACATCCTGCAGCTGCAATACTCCAATCAGCTATCTATCCATGCAACACACACCCACACCCACACCCACAAAAACACACCCACCCCCACCACACACACACACACACACACACACACACACACACACAGAGAGAGAGAGAGAGAGAGAGAGAGAGAGAGAGAGAGAGAGAGAGTAACAAACACACACACACCAGCAGCAAAAAAAGGCATCAATACAAATATGAACAAAGTCAACTCTAAATATCAGTAGAGATCCCAAAAAAAACAAATTTGATTTGGGGCACTCAAAAGGCCAAAAAAAAGAAGCTTAATCATCATCAAGCGACAAAAAGAATCAACTGCAACAACAACAGTAGCACATCAAATTAGCAGGCTTTAGGACCTTCAAAAGGAAAAAGACAAATAGCAGGGCCAAAGAGCTCAATCAGTAGTAGCAGCAGGCATTAGCAGCTGTCACACAAATAAAGACAGAGAGACATACACACAGAGATAAACATAACTCAACTCTGAAAAATACAACTAATGCCAAAAGAAAAAGAAAAAAAAGGAAAAAAAACATAAAAAAGTAAAAAAAACGCAAAGACACACACACACAAACAGAGGGAGAGAGAGAGAGGCACACAAAAAGACACACATGCACCCACACACACAAAGAACATACACAGACACACTCAGAAGGCGAAGGACAAAAAAGAACTACAGCTAAAAAATACCCACCTTCAAAGACACACATGCACCCAAACACACAAAGAAAGCCCAAACACACAAAAACACCTTCAGCAGCAGCAATAAAATTGAAGCAAAAAAAAAAACACAAAAGAAAGCATACACAAAAAAAACCAGCAGCAACTACAAAAGCACGAAAAAAAACCTACAACAGCAGAAATGCAGATCTGCTATAACAAAAAAAAACGAAAAAGAAAAAATTGAAGCAAAAAAACCCAAAAGAAAGTCTAGCAGTCTATCGTTCGCCGCGATAGAATCGGGTGAACGACCGTTGAAATGGAATTGAGGTTTTGCTCGTCTCATCACATAAAACACATAGGTGCAGACAGAATTAACTTATAACTTATGATAAAACTTAGAAATACAAAAGTTAGATGAACAAAGCTATATATATAAAGTCAGTATGGATAATTTATACGATAATAACTTGCTTGTATAACTTAGATATCTAACTTGATGAATAGCTTAGATGTAAAGTCGGATATATAAGTTATATTTAAGAACTTAGATGTATAAATAAATATTATAACATATTAGCAGAAATATAAATATTATGTACGTATGAAATAACTTGTATAAAAATAAAAAAAAAGAGAAAAAACCAAAAAGAATTAAAACCATAATATGATACATTAATGCACGGCACGTTCTCGTAAGTTAGTACTAGCTAGGATGGCTCGCGCTTCGTCTCTATGCGCTGACGGCCAACACTTTGCTGGCCCGTTCGCTTCGCTGAAAAAATAAAGCCGAAATACTGTTTCGGCTGATTTGTTGTGAGAGAAAAACACTATTCCGGTTGAAAAAACAAGCTAAAAAAGACGGATTATAAGAGAAGCCAACAGGGCCGCTGAATACGCTACTAACAAGGGAGGACTGGCCCACCTCACACGCGACCCACTAATCGTTCTTGGAGACACGCGCGACCGTGGTAATGGAATTGGAACTCCCGACCGCTTTGAACCCACGGCGCGTAACCAGCCATCGCACCAAAGCGTGTGTTTGGCTAAGCTCTTCCAATCGACTGATCAACCAACAGCAGCATCAGCCAGCAGACAGACAGAGATGGACTTTATAACAGTCAAAGAGTATTGGAAAGCAAAGGGAGGAATGAGGAAAGCGATCGAGTAGGACTGCAGCCTGCATGAGAGAGGAACGCAAGGGCAGACAAGATTGTTGTGAAAACGGATTCAGAATTTGAGATGGAAGAACGAAGACACCGCCAACCAACCACAAAGGTGAAAGGTCTACGTTGGTAGCTTCATCGTGTATTAATTCGTGTACATGTCGTGAGGTAGACAGAAAATTCACTATACTGTATCTCTCTGACACAGCATGCATATCCTTTCAAAATTTCGATAGTAGTAGTAATTCTTTTCCTTGCATGCTGTGAAAGTTTCAAACTGATCCGATCATCCGCTGGAAGCACCAGATGTTTTTCTTTCCGCACATGCATGCAGCATGCGTCGTCATACGTTCACCTCGTGATGTAGCCAATGAAGTCGTCGAGATCCTTACGGGAGTTCCCGCCGTCGGACACGGAGGCGCGAACCGCCTCCCCGAGCTCCTTGGCCCGCTGCCGCACCGCCATCCCGCCGTCAGACAGCATTGCCTCCTCGATCACCTTCTGGATGGCCTGCGCCGGTATGATGTCAGCGTGCTTCTCCCAGGGCCTCACCAGGAGCCCCGCCTTGAGGTACTTGCACAGCAGCTCCGAGTCCCAGGGCTGGTCGGAGTGCATGGGCCAGGCGAGCACCGGCTTCCCGTGGCTCAGGCTCTCCATGGTAGAGTTCCAGCCGCAGTGGCTCATGAACGCCGCCGTGGCGCCGTGCGCCAGGATCTCCAGCTGCGGCGCCCACCCGGTGATCACCAGCCCCGTCCCCTCGGTCTCCTTGGTGAACTCGGACAGGAACTTGGAGTGCCGGCTCTCGCCGGATACGTCGGCGTATATGTCGGCGCGGTCGGCGTCGCGCAGCACCCAGATGAAACGCTGCTTGCTGCCCTTCAGCGCCGCGGCGAGCTCGGCGACCTGCTCGGCGCGGAGGCACGAAGTCGTGCCGAACGAGACGTAGAGCACCGACGCCGGCGGCTGCTTGTCGAGCCACTCCAGGCACTCGTGCCGCACCTGTCCCGGCGGCGTCCGGGCGTCCGCGTCGAGCAGCAGTGGGTTCAACGGCCCGACCGCGAAGAACCTCTGGCCCTGGAACGGCGGCTGCGCGGCGACCACGTCGATGAACTCGCCCTCCACCACGCGGCACGTGTTCATGACCAGGCCGGCGACGGGCGCGCCCTGCGCGGCCTCCTCCATCTGGAAGACGAAATCCACGAACTCCTTGGGCATGCAGGCGTCGGGGGCCAGAAACTGGAGCCCGTAGTCACTGATGAGCCGGTGCCCGGGGTCCAGCCACCCGAGGTCGTACGAGATGGCGACGCACTGCAGCCCGAACGCCTCGCCGTTGCCCAGCCGCGCCGCCTCCGTGGCGGCGAACGGGTTGAGGCGGTCGAACACGACGGCCACGCGGCGGTGGGTGGCGGAGAGGCGCTGGAGGAGCGCCGCGAGCGGGGCGCGCGCCGCGGCGGCGAAGGTCTCGAACATGGCCATGAGGTGGTTCGGGAACGGCGACGGCGCGGTCAGGTCCGGGGGCGGGGAGTCGTACGCCGACACGTCGAGGTCGTGGAACTCGATGGATCCCAGCGCCCTGGGGTCCCAGCCGTGCACGCGCGCGCGCGCCTGCCGGACGTGCGGCGGCGGCGCCGCGTAGTGCACGGAGAGGCCCCGCAACGCCAGCAGCAGCGACAGGTGGAGCAGCTGGTTCAGATGGCCCTGCGCCGGGAACGGCACGGCCACCACGGCTACCGATTCCACCGTGTCAACCGCCATACTACAGCTTCTAGTTCAGGGTCGTGTGTGACAACGCGAGTGTACGTACTCCTAGTTACTTACAGATGCGTACAGCTTTCTGTAGACTGCCGAGCTATATATATAGTAGGAGTAGTAGACTGCCGGGCAACGCAGCTTTTTCTGGGAGCCATCCAGAGTAGTAGTAGGGGGCAACTTGCGCTTCCAGTGGGTGGCCAACTGGCCATCGAAGTCATAGCAGGGTATATTTTTCGACAAATGATCGAATCTCGGCGCATCCGCGCATGGTTTAATTTAAGTGGTCTGGCCAATCAAAACCTGACGAAACAAACCAAGGAGTGCATGCACGGCGACACAAGACTTGCAGCCTGTTCGGGAGGCTGTATCGTATCGTGGATTATTTACTGCTGACTGGTTTGGTGTGAGAGAAAAACACTGTTCCTGGCTAGAAATTTACGATCGTTTACGAGCAAGCGAACAGGCTGCATTGGTTGGCTCTGCATTGGTTGGCTCATCAGTGGCCAGCTTCGCTGGGATCGTGTATACTGGCGTAGTACGTCCTTGTCCTTCTTCCTGGAAAGCTCGTAGCTTGGGGTGGGGCGTGTCACATTCGTCATCGGTGACGGGGCGACGGTCGGCCGGAGCCGCCGGTGATCCTCTGCGAACGCCTCAAACGAAACAGGCTACAAAGATGGGTACGTAACCACTGACGTACAATTCCTTGATGTTTGTGATCTGTCGCAGTAAGATTTTATTAACCGAGGAATCTTAAGTTATTGAGTGCTTGTTTAGTTCATAAAAAGTTTCTTAAAAAGTGCTACAGTAGCCATTACATCGAATCTTACGATACGTACATGAAACATTAAATGTAGACGAAAAAAAACTAATTGTATAGTTTGGTTGGAAATTACGAGACGAACATTTTAAACCTAATTAGTCCATAATTAAACACTCATTACCAAATAAAAACAAAAATACAGTAACGAAATTCCTAAAATTCGCGAACTAAACACAGCCTGATTCCTACTACTCCGTGGTACTGAGTACTGGTACTTGCTGCTGCAGACGAGAACTGGATCGTAATCTCAGAAGCCGATACCGATTACTCCGTGGGTTATTGATGGCCACGGACACAAACAAACAAGTCCAATCCAATCCTTTCACGTCAGACGTCACCATCATGTTTTACTACCACCCTTCTTCCGGTGCCGCCGTCAGCGTTCGATTGGACGCAGGTATGGCCACGGCACAGGAGGAGGTCCGGAAGGTGGTACTCCGTAGGTACCACTACCGTCTGCCAAGTGCCAGTCACCACAAAATTCTCACGGCGCGTGGCGCGTGGCGCATGCCTCGATTTATTTAGAGATAATTCTTATTTCACACCAGATAAGTGACCCGTTCTTTCTTTGGTCTAAAAAAATTTCTGTTTCCTATTTGACACCGAGTTCAACTTTCATTCCTTATACGACACTCCGTAGGATTTTTCATCCGCGAACCGTTAAATGCCCTGTGAAAAGACGATTTTGCCCCTGTGGGCGCCACCACCCTTCTCCCTCCTCTCCTCCCTTTCTCCCTCCTGTCCGCGCCCGTATAAGCAGCACGCCCGCGGTGGACAAGGCAGGCGCGTTACGGCCCCCACGTGGCCGTCCCCGCCACTACGGTCGGAGCCCCCTCCCTCCTCTGACGCGCCACCCTTGATTCACGGCTCTTCTCGTTGCCTGCGATTCATCATCGGTGAAAATATATCTTCATCCGTTCTTCGTCCGCTCCGTCGCCTCCCCTCCCGATCCAGCTTCGCCCCTTCCTTCCTCTTCCTCCACATCTAGCGGCGTAGCTGCCGAGCCCCCGTGACAGTCGGCCTCCGGCGCGGCCGGACCCCGCCGTGCGCGCATCTCTCTCTCTCTCTCTCTCTCCTCCCTCCCGACGTGGCCACCCACGCGGGAGGCGCGCCGGCGCAGGCATGGCCCCTCTCGGGCGGTGCACCAGTGCCGCAAGGGAAGCCCTCGACGCGGCCGGCCTTCGGAGTGGCAACCCTAGCACGGGCGGCCCGAGCGCGTCGGGCCCCTGCGCATGCGGCGCACTGTCGTGGGCGCCCCCTAGAGCGGCAGCCCCCAGCACGGTCGCCTACGCCGCCGCAGGTATGGTCACCGGGAGGAGCCGGTACCCAGCGCGCTACGCCTCCGCTGTTGGCGCCCCTGCTCCTCTCTCACTACGCTGTGTGCGTTGCTCGCCGTCGTAGCCCCTTTGCCATGCGTGGTCGCCTCTTCCTCTTCCCCGTCTGTGGCTCCGGTCCGTGGCTGGCCATGTCGGCGGCGCGTCGCCTCTTCTTCTCCGTCGGCGGCGGCGGTGCACCTCAGCGGCCGGATCTGCAGACAGCTCACCTTGTTCTCCTCCTCCTCGGCGGAGGAGGAGGGTGGCGCAGCTCGTCGGAGGAGGGAGGGGGCTCCGGCCGCAGCGGCGGGGACGCCCCGCGGGGGCCGCGACGCGCCTGCCTTCTCCACCGCCGGCGTGCTGCTTATACGGGCGCGGACAGGAGGGAGAAAGGGAGGAGAGGAGGGAGAAGGGTGGTGGGGCCCACAGGAGTAAAATCGTTTTTTCACATGGCATTTAACGGTTCACGGATAAAAAATCCAACGGAGTGTCGTATAAGAAATGAAAGTTAAACTCAGTGTCAGTCATTTGCATGTCACATAAGGAATTATCTCGATTAGTTACCCCGCAGGCCGCAGCTATCGGCGATTCCCTCGGCCGTCCCTCGTGATGCTCTGCTTCGTGAGCTTGGTTGGATCGAAAGCCGAGGCCGAATGGCCGATAAGGCGAGGAAGAAAAGAGACCGGGTCTCAGGAATCCGAATCTTTTTTCCATGCGCTGTCGCTGCAGTCCGGCCGGCAAGCTGCTGCTGCTCGGATGATGCGACGGGGGCGATCCAGACGACTGTGGCGAGCTCCGTCGGACCACGGCGGTTGCGACGCGAATTGGCGTCTTGCGACGGAGACAGCGGGAAGGTCCAAGCACCGGGTCGTCCTGTGTAGGCAGACACATCACATGCTATCCTCCGCCCGGCGCCCGCCGGTGGCCCGTCAGCGTCGGCCTCAGCTGCCCAGCCGGGCGCGCGCGCGGGCTGCTCCTGCTCGGCGCGGGCCGGGAGCCGTCGCGTTTGCGTTTGGACGAACGCGCCAAAGGCAGTTGCCACTTGCCAGCAAGATTCTGCTTCTGCAGGCCGCCTCTTTTTGGCACAGGGCGCGCACGTTCTTTCCTGCTTGTCCAGCAGCATCGAACATCTAGCTTCACAATCACACGTCGGCTCGCCAGTCACCACGCATGGCCAGCGCCGGTCCTACGATTCTGAGGCCCTATGGCGATCTCATTGTAACGATCCCTCTTCATCATGTATAAAATCTATATATAGACGCTAATTTTATTTGTAAAACGAAAGCAAATTCAATAACATGTTTTTAATTTAACATATCTGATAATTATCGAGGAATAATGTAGATTAAGCAATATATTTGTAGATGTATGATAATTATCGAGGAACGATATAGATTAAAAAATCAATATATTCATTTTCTTTTCTAACCCATGGCAAATGTTTCTTAGGTAACATTCTAAAATTCTAACGCATAAATTAGATAAAAAATATGACTATATGGGTACAAAGTATTAGGAGTCTGAAATACTATACAAATAATTAATTTGGATTAAAAATAAAAAGAAAAAAAATACCTTGGGCCTAAACAACTGATCAGTGATCGCAATTCATAATAAGTCAAGAATAAAGATGTCATCGTCGTGGAGCCCAACCTGGTCGCCGTCCTCGTGCGTCGTGTCCTTGTCTCTGGTAGTCTAGCTCTTCGCGGCAGCGCGACTCGCTAGCTCTGCGTG
Organism: Miscanthus lutarioriparius; assembly: GCA_904845875.1. NCBI lineage: Eukaryota > Viridiplantae > Streptophyta > Magnoliopsida > Poales > Poaceae > Miscanthus > Miscanthus lutarioriparius. Next base: position 108,768 of record CAJGYO010000081.1, read on the forward strand.
TGTAAGGCGCACGTCGCGAACTCACGATCAAGAGTGTGCTGTGTGCAGCGTGACTCCTCGCCTCCTCTCTACCCGAGGGCCGTGGGGAAAGGAAACTAGGAAAGAAATGCCGATGTTGTCTTTTTGAGCCGCCTGATCAGTTCTATGTCTCTCTTCTCACTAGTTTGTTAATGCCTAATGGACTATAGGACGTGAGGATTTGTATACCTAGGCTTAGGCCCCTCCTCCACTTAGGCCCTCGGCCGTCGCACCTGGTGGCCTACTCCTAGGGCCGGCACTGCGCATGGCGCAGCGCCAGCCACCAGGTCACAAGTTAGATGCCCAAGTGCCCCACCAGCACCACCACTGTTATCTGCCTTGTATTGCTGATTGCTGTCGCCTAGCAATAGCTTCTGTAGTTGTGTGGGATTCTATCACCAGTATCAAAGAGTTTGGCACCACTGTTATCTGCCTTCTACTGCTGTCGCCTAGCAACAATAGCTTTTGTAGTTGTGGGATTCTATCACCAGTATTATCAAAGAGTTTGGCTTGACTGAACTTCTGCAAACCCTGGGCCGCTACTGCACTGAATTGAATGTACCAGCTTATCAATTTCTTGCGCAGGTGTCTTCCTGGTAGTAGCTGTATCACCGGTATCAGCTTCTGTAGTTGTGTGGGATTCTATCATCAGTATCATAGAGGACCATGGTAGTAGCTGTATAGGTCTGATTTTCAAACTGAATCTGCATTTGATTGGGAGGTGGCCAGACTGAAATTTCGCTGAAGCCTAAATACTGTCCGTTTCGCTGAAATTTGGCTGATGCTTATGCTTCTACTGATTTGTTCTGAGAGGAAAACACTGTTCCTTCGCTGAAAAGTACCCTGAAGAACAGGGCGTGAAACTGAATTGAATGATTGATACTTTCCGTTGGTCGAATAACCTCAGTTTGGTTATAAAGAATTCAGTCGTTCATTTTCCTCCATCTTCAGCAAACCCTGTTGGATAACAACTGAGATTGCAACAGGCAATGCAGAGCACTTGCCACTGAAATTGGATGAGCTTTCATGGTCAATACACGTTGTCGAGGAAGGTGATTATGTTGTGGTGAACGCCGATAAGGATGCCGTGGGTTGCATTGGGTCACCTCACCCACGGCCTTGCTCGTTGGCACAAAGCTGTAGGCGAACTTATGTGGTGGTACCATTGAGCCTATGGAGTCCAGTCGTCAGAGATTTGAGAAAGAAGCGCAATTCCTAGGGGTTATAGTTGATTGCCCCATGAACTTATGGATATTTTAAAGGGTGAAAAAAATTCCGTGCTAAGTGTAAGTGGCTTCGAAACCATCTGAGCAAACGGTAGACTGACTATTCACAAACGTGCCATGTACAAGACGTTAAAAAGGCCTTCGAATTGAACATGTATATATCTCCTACAACTAAAAATAACAAAGTGTGGATATTTTTTGGTGCGACATTTATTTTGGTTCGTCCGTCTGTCCACGCCTGCGATCCCACGACATCTTAATTACTGATTGATCGTGCCATTCTCCTTGATTGAATATTGGCTGTCATGTGATAGAGGAATCACGTCAAAATAGAAAATAGAAAATTATTTTGCTATTTATATACACATTGCATGTTTGCATGCACCAGCATACATGGCAACGAGCAAAAGGAAAGAGAATTAACACAGAAGGAAAGAGAATTAAGACAAAAGGAATATCTTTGCATTTCTGAGAACCTTGCCAAATCTGCCTACATTTAATTACTTCCCATCTTTGCATTTGCAAAAGGGATAGCTTTTTCCTCCTTTCATTTGGTTTCACGCTCACGTGTTCCATCACCCTCGCTTGATGTTTCTTGCGTGAACCATAGTTGATGTTATCTATCTTCCATGGCCCAGCCTCCCAATCCCAAGAGAAGATCCCTACCTCTCCCTGACTGGAGATCTGGCCTGCCAGAGGATCTCCTCGAGTCTATCGGGCAGCGTCTCGCGTCAGGCCACGACGCGGCGTCCTTCCGATCCGCTTGCTCCCCATGGCGCGCTGCCGTCCCGTTCGCGACCTTCGGGCCACTCCCGCTGCTCCCGTTCAACCCCGACTCGGACCGCGTCGGCTTCTACTGCGTCCTAGAGAAGAAGGTCTTGTCCAAGACGCTGCCCGACGTGCGCGACAAGGTGGCGTGCGGCTCCTTGTGTGGGTGGCTGGCGCACATGGACGAGGCGACGTCCGTGACGCTGCTGAATCCATTCGGCGGTGCCTGTGCCCCCCGCGTTGAGCTCCCGCCAGCAGGCGAACACGTCGCGGCGACATCTTTATCGGAACGCGTGTCTAGGGTCCACAACCGGTGGGTCCTCCATCACACCAACGACTACGGGGATGTGGATGCCGCAGGCAGAGCCATCAAGCTAGAAGACATGAGGGACGTGTTCTTCCGTGAGATCGTGCTCTCGGCGCCGCCTGACGCCGCCGGCCGCGAGTGCGTGGCCATGGCCATGCTTGGGTGCTCCACGGAGGCCGCGTTTTGCTGGGTTAGAATCGACAGCGCATGGACGCTGCTCGACACCAAACTAGAGTTCTCCGTAGGGTCATCGTCCACTGCCAAGATAAGTTCTTGGTGATCGACTGCACTGGAGAAATCTCCGTCTGCAGCAGCAACGCTGCCGTCGCTACTCCAACCGCGACGCTGCTGTCATCGCTGTCGCCACCTGCGGGGCTCTGCCACCGCAGCTACCTGAAATCAAACGGTGAGCTGTACATTGTGGGTGTCATGGTGAGCACGTTCTACGCGACACAGAGCTTCACCTACAGCAGCGCGATCTACAAGTGCAACCTCCACGACCGTACGCCGGAGTGGTCCAGGGTGAGGGACATTGGTGATCAAACACTGTTCGTGTCTAAACATTTCAATAAAAAGCTTCAGTGGAACAAGTGTATCCAAGTATAAGGAGAATAAAATCTACATGTCTGAGCCATTGTATGGGGGATCCATACGACTTGGTCTATCGACTGGAGATCGTTGATATTACTACCGGCGCATCCGAAGTGAAGCCCGTCCAGGAAAAGATGCAGGGTTCCGAGGCTCTAGGTTGGATTCGACCAAATCTCTGGAAGCTCTAGAGTTTGTGAGCCTGTGACACCGCGCACTCCGTAACTGTGTTAAATTCATAAACTTTGCTTTTTGGATTAAATGTCACTTTAACGTTGGTATTTAATTTAACAGTATTGTTATCTTATCGTACGATCCGTATGTTTTTAGTATAAATTATTAGTTATCCCATAGCAACACACGAATACACTACCTAGTAAATGATATAATGGAAAAGAAACCATCTGGTCTAGTTCCTAGAAGGAAGACGAAGACACGAAAACTCTCTGCTCCCAAAAGTATGACAAAATCCGTGAAAAGAAAAAAAAAATCCACTTCTTCTCCCACGTCGGCGTGTCGACACGAGTGCCATATCCTAGGTTTGTCTTCAATTCTTCATTCATAGAGGCCAACAATCTGCTGTCAAAATCTGCAAAATAATGTTGTCTGCGATAGTTGCAGTTGCAGCTTCCTTCGTTTGCACCTGGTGCTGGTGGCACCGACTGCTTAGAGGGCACGTTCTCAGCCGCCGGCGCCTTTTCCACCGCCGCTGGCGCTGGTGCCACTGAGCTAGATTGCTGCCACTGGGGTCGCTGAGCTACATTGCTGCTGCTGTAAGGACACCCACCGTGAGGCGCCGGAAACTGAGCGGGAGAGACCATGGCTTCGGCTCCCGCAGGACGATCGCCACCCTCGTCGTGGAAGCATGCTGGTTGCGCGGACGCGGTCTGGCCGATCCGTTGCTGCCCTGCGCGAGCCGCGCTGTCCTGCTGTGCTTTCTGTAATTTCATTTCAGCTATCAGTCTCGCATACACTCGATTCCGGCACGCTTCCTCCGTCTCCGGCGGCGGCGGCGGCGGATGCTGCTGCTGCTGCTGCCGTGGAGAGGGCAGCCGAGCTGGTTGACCGGCAGCTAGATTCGGCGGACGCATCATCGTCTTGGGACCAAGAGAGTTGGGGGCGGTCGCAGCTGCGCGGTGAGGCGGGGGTAGCCTCAACACCGGCGCCGCCTGGCCGTTCGTGCTCGGCGTGCCAGCCGCTCGGTTGCCGTACCCATACACCAACGGTGGCTGCTGCACTTGTACCGGTCCCTGCATGCTGTTATACACCGGCGGCGGCCAATGCACTAGCGCGGGGAGTCCTGGTCCGTGGTGCCCTGCTGCTCCGGCTCCGGCTCCGACCGGCGGCATGCGCACGCTACTACCGCCGCCATTGCCACGCGTTGGCGCTGAACGTCCGCCGCCCAGGAACAAGGTCATCTGGGAAACACCCTTGTTCGGCGCGCCGGTGTGCCCGCTCGTCGCTGGCCGCTCCACCGCGGGCCTCTTGGCCGGCGGCTGCTGCCTGCTCGACGGTGCCTGCGCCGCTGCCTCTCCAACGCGCTCCGGCGGCGGCCCGGATGGCTGCGACGGAGTTGGTACCTCCGCCGCCGCCTCCTCGATCTCCTTCCACTTTCTCAACGGGCTCTTGTAAATCCTGCACACGACGTATCTGTTCAACTGCATGCAACGCAAGTACAGCCCGAGTCAGAGCGTCAGACAGCAACATGAATTGGTGGGGAAAACGAAGATATATTCCAAAACTGCAGAAAGAGACAACTGAATTTGAACGTCTCGGCGAGAAATGGAACTGACCAGCATGTCGTCGCGGGGCTCGGCGGCGGCGCTCTTGATGTGGAAGCCGTTGTCGGGCGTCTTGGGGACGACGAGCTCGTGCATGAGCCACTTGGTCTTGGTCTCGTCCTTGGTGGAGCCCACGTAGTAGGCGAGGGTGTTCTCGCTGAACGCGGCCTTCTTCGCCTTGGAATGGCTCGTCGAGGCGTCCTCCTCCTCCGGTGGTTTTGACTGGCCCGTCGACGGCTTCCACCGGCCACGGTCGTCGGCCGTGCGCCGCACCGGCCTATCCCCTGCCCGATACTTGCGGTACCTCGGCGACAGGAAGTACCAGGTGTCGTCCACGCCGCTCTCCTTGTATTTTTCTGTGTATATTATGTAATCAAATCATCATCTATATATACTCAAGGCAAAGTGTAAAAGACTTCTTTTTTTCTTTTTTTCAAGTGAAAGAATACGCAGATAATAGAGTTTGCCCAGGCAACCAGGGTTAATTACTCGAGTACCAAAAAAGGGAACAGAGAATTAACAGTTCAAGGGTCAGGTCATGGCAAATTGGCAATGGCATGCATGCTGTATTGCTGTACCAGTCAATATCTCCGGGTCACACCCGTACGGGTTGTAAGGAAAATGGACCCTTGACCTATTTACTTTAGATTTTGGTGTTTGATAACCAACACTACCAAATTGGACTAATGAATTTGCAAGTGTTTGTTTTGTAGTCCAATAGGGTGCAAGACGTGACTTGGACGAAGGCGACATGATGATCTGATGATCAATACCTCAAGCAAGACCTTAGAAGCACAAGAAAAGACCCAAGATATCAAGCAAAGTCCAAGCATGAAGATAGGAACCAAGCCGTGCGCAAGATCGCAAAGAAACGAGCTCGCAGAGGCGACCGGACGCTGGAAGCGCGACCGGACGCTGGACCGGTGGCTCGGCAGACAGGCGACCGGACGCTGGCGGCAACCGACCGGACGCAGGAACGCAGCGTCCGATCAAGTACAGAGAGTTTATGTTTAGACTCACCTTTGTGCAACCAAGTTTGTGTTAAGAAAGTGATTGTAGATACATGCACACAAGAGGTTGCAAAAGAGAATGAGCAACTCAAGCAAGAAGTAGCTCGCCTCACCAAGGACTTGACTCAAATGAAAGGCATGAAGCAAACCCAACTTCATCAAGATAACACCGTCAAGGGAGTGAAGAAGCTTGATGAAGGGACAAACTGTGGTTTGCTACGCAGCCACAAAGAAGGCCACAAGTCCTATGAGTGCAAGGTGAAGAATGGGGGAGGAGCAAAGAAGAAGGAGAAAAAGCAAACAAGCAAGCTCTCCAACACCTACACCAACAAGGTGGACAAGAAGGCCTCCACACCTTATCTCTTAAAGAAGAAGAAAAATTACAAGGTGGTGGCCATCAAGGTGAACAAGCAAGCAAACAATGGGGTCAAACGCTTTTGGGTGCCAAAGGAAATCATTTCCAACATGAAGAGCACCAAGAAGGTTTGGATCCCGAAAGGGAAGTAAGAAGTCCGTCGGTCCCCGGGGAATTTAGAGACTTGGCTAAGTATGGGTGCATTTCATGGGGTGCATCATGATGGACAAAATCATTGCCAAGTGGGTTAGTGAATACTATGGACCCAAATTCCCCTTCCCATGTTAGGTAACTAGATGTTATTACTTTTTAATTGGTACATCTTGCAATTAGATTTTCCTACAATTGGTATCTTTAAGCATCTAGTTACTCCTCATGCCTAGGGTTGCATTTGCATGCTTATATCTTTTGTCATGCATACACTAGGTATTTCATAAGGTAGGCTTGCTCGGTCTCATTTGTAACCCTTGGAGCAAACCTACATGGTTTAAAATTGCTTAGGAGCACGGCAGATAGCTTGTCTTACTATTGTTTATCTAATATGTGCCAAAGTCCAAATTGTAGATAATTTTCTCCCAAATATCATCTTTCAAGTGGTATTTTGATTCCAAGATCAACTGTGCATGAGTACTACAAGTATTCCATGTCTCCATGCACAAATTTAGGGGGAGGATCATCTACAAGATGGACGCTTTGAGACTAACACCTTTTTCAAGTTTATCATGTGTGTAGTAGTCTCATTGCAAGGAAAATGGAGTCCCCGAAGAGAAGCATCGTTCTTCAATTGGCATCATCATGTTGATCTCATTTCATATTTATATGCTTTCTCCATGCATTATATAGATTAAACTTTCTTGTGCAACAAATTGCTAATTATGCATATGCTTTGCTTTCTACCATATGTATGCATATATTTAGGGGGAGCTTAGTCTATATAATGCGAGAGTCAAATTTTATGATCCATTTCACTCTATACACAAAGGATCATGAAATTTGACCCTCCCTTGTGCTACTAATGTCTTCCTTTTTAGTGTTTGATGCCAAAGGGGGAGAATTTGAAGGACCAAAAGCAAGCATCAAGTTGATGTCTACAAGTGGTAATGGTCCGAGAAAGGGAGGAAAGTGAATTATGGATTGAGAATTTTTTTAGAAAGATAGGCTCTAATCCATAATATCACATGGGGACATTTGCAAGGTCAAGACATGCTTTTGAGTAAAGTTTTAATTGATATCTATCAATTAGTATCATATAACCTTGCCCTTTGCATTGCATCCTAGCAAGTAGATAATTTTTAAATTTAAAAAAAAATTATCATTTGCTTGCTTTGGTCGTGTTGTCATCAATCACCAAAAATGGGGAGATTGTAAGGAAAATGGACCCTTGACCCATTTACTTTAGATTTTGGTGTTTGATAACCAACACTACCAAATTGGACTAATGAATTTGCAAGTGTTTGTTTTGTAGTCCAATAGGGTGCAAGACGTGACTTGGACGAAGGCGACATGATGATCTGATGATCAACACCTCAAGCAAGACCTTAGAAGCACAAGAAAAGACCCAAGATGTCAAGCAAAGTCCAAGCATGAAGATAGGAACCAAGCCGTGCGCAAGATCGCAAAGAAACGAGCTCGCAGAGGCGACCGGACGCTGGACTGGACGTTGGAAGCGCGACCGGATGCTGGACCGGTGGCTCGGCAGACAGGTGACCGGACGCAAGGACCGGACGCTGGCGGCAACCGACCGGACGCAGGAACGCAGCGTCCGATCGAGTACAGAGAGGTTCCAGGCGCGCGAAACTGCGACCGGACGTGTCCGGTGGCAGGCGACCGGACGCTGGCAGCGTCCGATCGGTAGTTCACGGCTACAACGGTCGGGACGACCGGACGCGTCCGGTCAGGACGATTCAGCGTCCGGTCAGTAGCAGAATTGCGGGAGTTCGACCCCAACGGCTACTTTCTCTGTGGGGCTTATAAATACAACCCTCAACCGGCCATTTGAGTATAGTGGAGCTGAGAAAACATACCAAGGGTGTTGATACACCATTTTAGTGATCTCCACTTGCTAAGTGCTTAGTGTTTCATCAGGTGATTAGCGTAGGTGCTTTGCGAAGTGCTTAGGTTGATTAGACCACCGCTTATGCGCTTGCTCTAGGTGTATGCCTAGTGTTTAGTGAGGTTTGCATACCTCTTGCCACCCTGTACTTGCGAGCACAAGAGTTGTACATCGGAGGGGCTTGAAGTCTTGCGAGATCGCACCAACCACGTTTGTGGTGCGGCCGCCACCGTGTCTGCGAAGGAACAAGGCCCGCGGCGTTTGCCGAAAAGCTTGATAGTGAAGACAGCGGAGAGCATCCGGGAGAGGCTTGCCGGAAGGCACATCGGAGACCCACTTGCGCGTGGGGAAGGCCCGAGGCTATCCACGGAGTTACCCGACCGGGAGCTTGGCCCTTGCGAGGGATTCCTTGCGAGGGGGCTCCAACGAGGACTAGGAGGAAGCTTACGCGCTTCTCGATACCTCGGTAAAAATACGGAGTCGTCGACGGGAGTTTGCATATCTCTACCTTGCTCTTTAAGCTTCCGCATTTACATTGATCATATTATTATCATTTGCGGTAGAGATAGCAACACACTAGCAAAACCGTAGTTGCACATCTAGATAGATTATCTTTTGCATAGGTTTTGCTGGAGGTAGAAAAAGAGGCCATAGCTTAGAGTTAGATTTTTAAGTTGCCTAATTCACCCCCCCCCCTCTTAGGCGTCCACATGTCCTTCAAGTGGTATCGGAGCCGGTTGGCTTATATTTGGACCTTTGGCTTAACCGCCGTTGAGCCGACGCTATTGTAGAGTGGTTGGGATGGATACCGCTAGGCCTCCACAATTTGACGGCACTAACTTCCCATGCTATAAAGCTAGAATGGCTTGCCACCTTGAGGCGGTTGATTTGGGTGTATGGAGAGTCACTCGTGACGGGATGAAACCCATCAAGAATCCCGAAAAAACCACAAAGAGTGATGAAAAAGAAATGCATTTTAATGCTAGAGCTAAGAATTGCTTGTTTGAATCATTTAGCATGGATGTGTTTAACCAAGTGTTCACCTTAAATACGGCACATGAAATTTGGTTAAAACTTCAAGAGCTCCATGACGGTACAAGTAATGTCTGTGAGCAAAAACATTGTCTAGCTAAGCAAAATTATGATTCCTTTGCTATGAATGATGATGAGCTTGTTCGTGATATGTATTCTCGATTGAATCTAATTATCAATGAGCTCCATTCAATAGGATTATTAAAGCTAGATGATGCGGACATCGTGAGGAAGATCATCTCCGTTCTACCACAAAAGAAATATGCAAGCATCATCACCATCCTTCACAACATGGAGAACTTGAGCACCATGACCTCGGGCATTGTCATTGGCAAGCTAGTGGCATTTGAAATGTCACGTAAGATGGGTCAAGGAGAAGCATCTTCATCAAGCAAAGGCAAAGCTCTCGCTTGTAGCGAAAAGAAAAAGATGAAGGGCAAGAAAGTTGAGTCAAGCTCAAGCTCAAGCTCCTCAAGTGAAGAAGAAGAAGATGAGGATGATGATGATGAACAAGAATCAAGTGATGATGATCAATCTTCCTCCTCAACCTCCGACCTTGATGAAGAATCAATCAAATTAATCAACAAGGTGGAGAAGATGATCCAAAGGCTCAATGTCAAGGGTGTGCCCATCCAAATTCAAGATCTCATTTTCACCAATCAAAGAAATGAGCAAAGAAAGAGAGGATGCTACAGATGCAGTGAGATGGGGCACTTTATGGAAGTTTGTCCAAACAAGCCCACACCCAAGACAAAAAAGAAGGCATGCAAAAACAAAGCCCTCACAACAATAAGGTCATGGGATGATTCTTCAAGTGAAGAAGAAAACCATCACAAGAGGCGAGGTCATAAGCACTCATCATCAAGCTCTTCTCGTGTGTGCCTTATGGCACGAGGTAACAAAAGCTCATCCTCTAGTGAGAGTGATAGTGATGATGATTTGCCTTCTTACAATACAATTGTGCAACAAAATCTTAAATATGCTAAAGTTTGCACTAGTCAACAAAAAAAGCTCAAAACTTTAAAAGAAGAGCTAGGTAGTTCACAAGAAGCATACAAGAATTTGCTTGAACAATATGAAAACTTTGCAAATCTCAATGTTGAACTATCTACTAAAATTGAGCAACTTGAGGCTAGTGCAACAATAAGTGCATGCACAATTAATGATAAGCAACTTGAAAAGAAAAATGAAAAATTAAAAGAAAAGTTAGCTAGCTCACAAAATGATTATCAAAATTTGCTTGCTAAAATGGAAATCATGTGCAAACATTATGATGAGCTAACAAATCAAGTTGCTAATCTTGAGGCCGTAAAAAATACCCCCACTAAGGCATCTAAAAAAAATGACATAATTAAAAAGGATGCATCTACCTCTTGCAATGATTTATGTTTAGACTCACCTTTGTGCAACCAAGTTTGTGTTAAGAAAGTGATTGTAGATACATGCACACAAGAGGTTGCAAAAGAGAATGAGCAACTCAAGCAAGAAGTAGCTCGCCTCACCAAGGACTTGACTCAAATGAAAGGCAAGGCGAAGCAAACCCAACTTCATCAAGATAACACCGTCAAGGGAGTGAAGAAGCTTGATGAAGGACAAACCGTGGTTTGCTACGTGTACCACAAAGAAGGCCACAAGTCCTATGAGTGCAAGGTGAAGAATGGGGGAGGAGCAAAGAAGAAGGAGAAAAAGCAAACAAGCAAGCTCTCCAACACCTACACCAACAAGGTGGACAAGAATGCCTCCACACCTTATCTCTTGAAGAAGAAGAAAAATGACAAGGTGGTGGCCATCAAGGTGAACAAGCAAGCAAACAATGGGGTCAAACGCTTTTGGGTGCCAAAGGAAATCATTTCCAACATGAAGAGCATCAAGAAGGTTTGGATCCCGAAAGGGAAGTAAGAAGTCCGTCGGTCCCCGGGGAATTTAGAGACTTGGCTAAGTATGGGTGCATTTCATGGGGTGCATCATGATGGACAAAATCATTGCCAAGTGGGTTAGTGAATACTATGGACCCAAATTCCCCTTTCCATGTTAGGTAACTAGATGTTATTACTTTTTAATTGGTACATCTTGCAATTAGATTTTCCTACAATTGGTATCTTTAAGCATCTAGTTACTCCTCATGCCTAGGGTTGCATTTGCATGCTTATATCTTTTGTCATGCATACACTAGGTATTTCATAAGGTAGGCTTGCTCGGTCTCATTTGTAACCCTTGGAGCAAACCTACATGGTTTAAAATTGCTTAGGAGCACGGCAGATAGCTTGTCTTACTATTGTTTATCTAATATGTGCCAAAGTCCAAATTGTAGATAATTTTCTCCCAAATATCATCTTTCAAGTGGTATTTTGATTCCAAGATCAACTGTGCATGAGTACTACAAGTATTCCATGTCTCCATGCACAAATTTAGGGGGAGGATCATCTACAAGATGGACGCTTTGAGACTAACACCTTTTTCAAGTTTATCATGTGTGTAGTAGTCTCATTGCAAGGAAAATGGAGTCCTCGAAGAGAAGCATCGTTCTTCAATTGGCATCATCATGTTGATCTCATTTCATATTTATATGCTTTCTCCATGCATTATATAGATTAAACTTTCTTGTGCAACAAATTGCTAATTATGCATATGCTTTGCTTTCTACCATATGTATGCATATATTTAGGGGGAGCTTAGTCTATATAATGCGAGAGTCAAATTTTGTGATCCATTTCACTCTATACACAAAGGATTATGAAATTTGACCCTCCCTTGTGCTACTAATGTCTTCCTTTTTAGTGTTTGATGCCAAAGGGGGAGAATTTGAAGGACCAAAAGCAAGCATCAAGTTGATGTCTACAAGTGGTAATGGTCCGAGAAAGGGAGGAAAGTGAATTATGGATTGAGAATTTTTTTAGAAAGATAGGCTCTAATCCATAATATCACATGGGGACATTTGCAAGGGCAAGACATGCTTTTGAGTAAAGTTTTAATTGATATCTATCAATTAGTATCATATAACCTTGCCCTTTGCATTGCATCCTAGCAAGTAGATAATTTTTAAATTTAAAATTTTTTATCATTTGCTTGCTTTGGTCGTGTTGTCATCAATCACCAAAAAGGGGGAGATTGTAAGGAAAATGGACCCTTGACCCATTTACTTTAGATTTTGGTGTTTGATGACCAACACAACCAAATTGGACTAATGAATTTGCAAGTGTTTGTTTTGTAGTCCAATAGGGTGCAAGACGTTGTAACACCCCGGTGTTATGCCTGCATTTAGGCACTGCATATCATGCATCATCAAGCATCCTAATCATACATGCATAATCTTGCATATAATAACTGAAACATTACTTCGAAACATACGAAACATGTTTGTGAAACGTAAATGATGCATACACTTATTAGAGTTGTTTTGCTCTGATTCTTGCTTGCTAGGTTAGTAGAACATGTTTGGCTGCTATTGTAAATCATCTAGCAATGTTTAGTTCAATTTTTGGAGCAATGTTGGTATTCAAATTAATTCAAAATTTGGCTTCAAAAATAAATTCCAAAAATTAGGGTTTTGAGCTAAACGTAGACTTTGATCTTATAATTCAAAATCTAGAAAGAATTTGGCTTTGGTCCAAAAAGCAAAGTTGTAGAGAATTAAATTCTAAGCAACTTTCATTTTTGGTACATTTTCAAAAGAGGTCATCTTCTTACTCAAAATAAGATTTGAAAGCTGGCTTTTAAAAAGTTCTTGAAAATATAAATGAAAAAGAGTTTTTCTGTTTTCGCGGGCCGCCGCCTCGCTTTCGGCCCAGCCCCGCAAGCCGGCCCAGCAAAGCCCCCGCGCGCGCCTCGCCTCGGCCCAGCCCCGCGCCGCGCCAGCCCGGCCTGCCTCCGCGCGCCGCGCCTTCTTCTCCCGCGCGCCGTGCCGTCGCCGCGCCACGTCCTGACCGCGTCAGGCGACGCCCGCCGCGTGTCCGCCACGCGCCCGGCTAGCTCTGACCTCGCAGCGCGCTGGCGGGCTTGAAGAGGAGCGCGCCCTGCTGCCAGTCGCACGCGCTCTGCCGTCACTCCTCCCGCACTGTTTTTCCTTCCGCCAGAGCCGCGAGCCCCGAGCTCCGCCCTCGCCGCGCTCGAGCTCCGCCGACGTCGAGCTCCCGCACCACCGCGCCATTCTCCGATTGCTCGCGCCCGCAACTCCGCCTCGCCTTCCTTGAGGTCGCGCTCGAGCTTACTCCGCCTTCCGAGCCCAGGGTGAGCCTCCCCGCGCCTCGCCACCGACGGCCATGGCGCCGCCGTGCTCGGCCGCCGTGGGACTCCCCCTTCCTCCCCTTCTCCACCCTGCTTAGCTGCCTGATCGCATTCGCCAATGCCTCGCGAACCTCGTGCGCTCGCTAGCTCGCCCTGCCGTGGCCGGAGATGGCCGCCGGCCTCGTGGCCGAGCCGCGCCGTCGCGCCCGCGCGCGCGCACCGGCGAGTCCTCTGCTTCAGCCAGCCAGCCGGGCCGGCCAAGCAAAGCAGCCGTGGGCCGAAGCCCTGCTGCCAGGCCGCCGCGCTCCTCCTCGCGCTTGGGCCGCGCAGGCCGGTTGCGGCCGTGGGCCAGCTGATTTCCAGCGGGCTGGCCCAGTAGCGTTTGAATAAATGATTTCAATTTATTCTTTATTTGAAATGGTTTGAAAAATGTTTGGGTACTCAAATTTGCTCCAAATTTGTTGAAACAAATTTTGCTAGGTTCCTTATCATCAGATCTACTTGGGAAAAATTGTGCATGTCATTTTTGAGATACTTTTCTATAGGATTTTATTTAATCTTGAATATTGCTGATAACTTGAAAAATGTGTATAAAAATATATAGGCTTCAGAAAAATATGATTTCAAGTTTGTTCATCTTCTTATGTCATGTACTTCCTAGGAAAAATATGTTTCATGCATGTGCTGTGGGAAAAATTTGAGGTGTAGTTCAAGTACCTTTAATGGCTGATTTTTGTTATTTTTGCTAGAGCACAAATTTTGTATAAAACATGCATGTGACAATTTTTGTACAGTCATTATATACCATGAAGAACCTAGGAAAAATATTAATTCTGTTGTTTGACACTTTTCATAGTACAAAGTAATTTCATGCTCATTTTTAGGCTATAGCTTGTCATTTTTGTGTAGGATAGTTTACTTATCCAAATGCCATGAAATTTTTATGGTAGTCTGTTTAGGGTAGTATTATGCTACTGTAATTTTCTCAGATTTTTTAGGAGCATCAGAAATATAGGTTGCTATTCAAACCTATTATTAATTAGGGTTTAAGCAAGTGTTGCATTAAGTGTGATTAAGAAATTAGTAAAGCTTTGGTGTATCTTTGAAGCATTTAATAAAATATGTTGACTTAACATATTGGTAGTAGAAGAGAATGCAGTAGATGACATGTGCTTATAGCATAGTTTCTTGGATGATGTTGACTACCTTGCCTTTCAACATATCCATTGCATTCATCTCCTTCGATGCACCGATTGCATAAGCACTTACACGCATTGCATCATACGGGATCATAAAACCGAGAACCCGATCGTCATTCCCGAGGAGCCCGAGGAGCGATTGAAATGCAGGAAGTGATGTGGTTTGACGAGGAGGACGTTGAGGAACTTCCGAGTGCCCCGATCACCGTCCGAGCTCCTTCGAGAGAGGCAAGCCCCGAGCATCTTTCTCCCGGTTTGCAATGATTTCGTTAAATTCTTTACTTAAAATTGATGCATTACGTTCGGGGAGTTGTTTGCAAATCGTTTGTGCATTATACCTTGTTTACCTTTGTTATACTATATCCTTGTTACCACGGTATCCATGATCAAGTCAATGCTTATTTGGCTTAGACCGGTAGAAGTCGGGTGATTTCTGTCACTGCGAGCTATAGGTGGTTACCGGATCTGTTTGGATGGCTATGAAGTCATGGTATAACTAAGTGTTGAATGAAGTTGAGACCGGTCGGAGACTTGCAGGGTTTTGGACTGTAGTGTTTCCGTCTGTGTCGATTAAGGACCGACCGTTGTTGGGCCTCGAGTCATGTTGAACGCATGCCTTACATTTAGCTGGCCGGATAAAGTACCTTCCGACCGCGAAGCTGGGAGATTTTTCGGGCCGAGTAGATTGCCCGCAGCGCACTGTGCCGAAGCAGGTGTGGTAGGACACGGGGGCGGGATGATAAGACCAAAGTGCAGTCGGTCGGCCCCCGGGTACATGTGGTTCCTGGCAAACTCGAGATACCTGGAAAGTTGACTCGGTGATCAATATCTCACTTTAGCGGGTGAGTGAGATTTATGTAAGGAATAAATCACCAGCTGGTTAGGAATCGATTCGAATCGCCATCGCTCCTGGATAGTGAGCACTTGACTTGAGTGACTTCATCGTAGTAAATGTTTATGGAACACTTGGACAGTTATAGTGAATATGACAGTATGGAAGTTGTTTAATGATCAGTGGTTATCATTAATTGCTTAATCACATGTTTACTCTAGTATAGGTGCAAATCTAGTCGACAGGTTAATAATAATTAACTTGACAATAATGCTTTTAGAAAGGTTCTTGAAATGCTAAAAATGCTTCTTTTGCAAATGAGTCAGCTACCCTACTATTATGCCTGCATAATCCTTGGTGTCATTTATTTTCGGTTATGTCGGGTAAGTCTGGCTGAGTACCTTCTCGTACTCAGGGTTTTATTCCCACTTGTTGCAGATGGGCAGATGTATTACGGCTATTGTATCAACTGCCTCTATCCTGCGATGGGTGATGCTTAGGACCATGGGCATGGTCATTCCTTACGTCTCATCTAATGCTTTTGTTGGAAATGATCATTCATTTGGCACTATATTTAAACTCCGCGAGAGTGTGTGTGGTTTTAAACAAATGACTTCCGCTACTTTTATTCGAACTTGTTTTGTAATAACTATGTTTAAACTCGATGTATCTGTTATGGAAACTTTTATGTAATATGTGATTGGTGACCGCTAAACTTATTACGATCGCCATTTGGGACACGAGTTGGTTTGAAAGCCTTCGTGATTTCACGGACTACCGGGTTATACGGACTTAAGTTTGCTCAATAAATGCGCTTTCACGGTGGATGATTTTCTTACTTAATTTCGTATAATTGGTCGGATTCATTCTGGTGGCATCGAGCATGGTTTAGCGTGTTATTGTTCACAAGTGTATTTAAAATAAAAGGCATTTGGAAAGCGTGATTTTAAACTCTAAGGTGTGCCGTTGATCATATCCTTTATGCCCGATTAAGGACTTTAGGTGGCTTAATTAAATCTTGACTTGGGGTTCTTGCATCATATTTCTCTTCGTCGCTCATACGGCGTGCTATTGTATGAGTGCCACTTATTTGAGTGGTAATGAATGGATCAATTGCCTCTCACGCCTCGGTAAGTGTGAGTTGTGAGAGCATGATCGGATACACACGCCGATCTAGGGTAAATGCTTATATGATGCGGAGTAATTACATGTTCTACGCATGTTTTACAAAGGTATCTCATGTATGGGTCTTCCGTCGTGGAGGCGATGCCGTCAATAGGGACGATGGTTCGGGTAGTTACTACCGTTGTACACGTATCACGGGGATTCGTGTAGGCGTGTAGATAAAACTTTCTTGCTTTTATGCATTCATTGGGAATTGGGCTGAAATGAATTTTCTGCGGTACATAACAACGCTATCGTAGCACGTATTAGCTACGTATTGAGAGATCGTTGTATGCCACCGAATTCGTCGTTAGAAATTATTTATTCCTAAGTTTGTGAGAACGCAGTGCACGCATACATACATCATGTTACTTGTGCATCTCATTCATCTCATGCATTCCTCCCTTATAAATTGATTATCTCATTTTGATAAAAGATGTATCACCAAAAGTATGTTTCCCAAGTAATAAGAGAACTTTTGCTACAGATGGCCCGCACGAAAGCGAGACCACCAGTAAGTCCACCGGAGGAAGAGCACCCGACGCCTGTTGGCCCCGAGGGAGCACCGCACCACGGACACCTTCTTGAGCGAGTTTGGCATGCCAACTTTGCTTTGGAGAGTGCTCCATGATGTGGGGTACCCGGAGGGTCAAGAGCCGTGTACTCTTGGAATGAGAGCGATTGGCGGATGATGGACTTGCGAGTGGTGGAGATCACGGTTCTGCTCTCGGTGATGCTCCAGATTGGGATGGTTGGCATTTGGAGTTTGAGGGCGCACTCCGGTGAGGGTGCAGAGAGAAGCGACCTTCCGTGTCATCGGGGACATTATGAGCAGATTTCCCGGTGAGCTTGCAAAGAGCTCTATTTGGTACTTTTCCTAGGGATGATCCTCGTGATGCCATTTGGGTTTGACCTCGGGGAAGTGCATTGGTCGAGGTCCGGTGAGGGACAAAGCTAGCGACAACCGGGCAATGAGTGCTATGTTCGCCGCCATTAGAGCGTATGAGGGTCTCGAGAGTACCCTCTTGGACTTTGGTGGCTTGCGTAGTGAGGATAAGCTCAAAGGAAGAAGCGAAGAAGAAGAGACAGCACGTGCTATAGCTAGCTTGCGAGGGAGCGGTTATCGATATGAACTTACTGGCCGAGATCGGCGGTTGAGAGAGGTGATAGAGCTATGCAATGAGTGTGCATACGTTGACTCAAGCCAACAACAATGCAGACCGCATGATTGGACAATTGGTTCAGGAGAGGAATGAAGCCTGGAACGCAAGAAACCTTCTATTGCAGAGAGTCGATGAGCTAGAGGAATACAACGGCAACCTGCACGAGGAGTTTCACGCGCTCTACAATGGGGTTGGCCCTTATGCTCCAGCAACGCCACCGGCATGGACATCGCGGCGACGACAACGAACGAGCGTAGTTTCACCAAGAGGCGATGGTGGCGTCTCCGATCCCGGACGATGGCCCCGAGGAATAGGCTAGTTGCCTTGCGCTAGTATCTAGGTCTGTCGCGAAGACCTTTCTTTTGTTGGCATGTAACCTATCGTATGTTGTTTTGAACGTATGAGACTTGGCATGTGGTTGGAACTTGATGTTGAAATGCGAGATCCGAACGCATAAAAGTCCGGTGTATGTATCTTTGGCAATGTGACCGTATGGATGCGATGTTTGCCGTTGAAGTAATTCGATTTAGTGTTGTTGTCTTAATTGGGATGAGATTGTTGTGCCTCTGTTTTATTGCATGAATTTATTCTCTCCGGTAAAATCGATGACGGCATAATTTTTCTTCACTACGCAATCATTACTGACTTCACTCAATCGTTACTTGTTTTGAAATATGCGAGATGACAAACACTCGCCGAACCACGTATGAAGCCGCCGAGACCGGTGCTAACGGTGCGGGGACCGTGGTGGTGGTGATGGTGGGAACCACGGCAACAACAATGAACCTCCCCATGAACCACATTTGCCACCTCCTCCCCGTTTTACCCCGAGATGTTTCTCAAGCGGTGCTTGCCGGAGTCGGTATAACACGGAACAATCCCGGAAGAACATGGAGGATTTTTCTGCGCACCATCGCCAACAACGTTCAACGTGGTAACAATCAAGGTGGTGGCATGGGAGTGAACCAATATAGCGACTTCAAGGATTTCATGGACACCGGGCCACCCGTATTCAAGGAAGCCACAGAGCCACTTGATGTTGAGGAATGGATCAACACAATGGAAGATAAATTCCGTGTGTTGAGAATGGTGAGGTTCTAAAAGCGGAGTATCTTTGCACTTCAATTGCGGGGACCAGTAGGGAATGTGGTGGAAGCACCATCGCACCACCTTCCCTCCAAATGCTCGATTTCTTGGAGAGAGTTTCTTCGAGGCTTTTCGTGGAGTCTATATTCCACGGGGCTGACCGAAATGAAGTTGGGAGAGTTTCTGGCGTTGAACCAGGGCACCAAAACCGTGGACGCAATACCTGCATGCTTTCAACAACTTGTGTCGCTATGCTCCCGACATGGTTGACACAGATGCTAAAAGAATAGCCAGTTTTAAGAGGGGTCTAAATCCAAAATGATGAAGCATGTCGGTACCAACAACCGTGTCGATTCAATGACTTCATCGATCATCTCAAGCGGAGAAGAATAACAACGCCAAAGATCTGCTGCCAAGACACGCAAGAGAGCCTTTGAAAGTGGGCCGTCTCAAGCTAGAGCACCTATGGGGGTCGTCCTTCATATCGCCCTCGGCTTTTTGGCGCTAGATCAGAGCCACCTCGGCCAAGAAGCCAAAATTTCCGTGGACCTCAAAAGCCGTACAAGATGGCGATACAATTTAACAAAGCGGCCGCAAGCTGCGGTACAAAGGCGATTCAAAGGGAACTGTGGGATCTGCCGGAGACGAGAAGAGGACCTGCTATAAGCGTGATCAACCCGGTCATTTCTCGAGGTTTTGTCCGTACCCGCCCAAGAAGAAGCAAAGACTTATAATGCTAGAGTGCATGACAGTACAATGATGGATGAAATTCGGAGGAGAGCCGTCACTTCTTTGGTAAGTTTCATCAACGAAAACCCTGCAGTTGTTCTATTTGATTACGGATCATCGCATTCTTTTATGAGTCAAGCATTTGCACGAAACATGGACAACTATGCATGTAATTGGGGTATGGGTACCGTATAAGTTCAAAGAGGGCTGATGTTTTGACTAACCGGATGGTTCGAGGGCAACCCTTGAATTAGGTAGCGAGGAAGTTCCGAGTGAACTTGATAGTTATGCCTGGATTAGTCTTGGATGTCATTATAGGGATGAATTGGATGAAAGATTGGGGAGCGGTCATGAGATCTTTGGAAGTCGAGTACTTACCCTTAAGGATCCCTCAGGTGAGGGTACTTTCCAAGTACCATTGCCTCGGAGAATGAGACCTTATAAGTGTTACATGTGCTACGGCGATTATTCCTATTTATCGATTCGGTAGTGTGTGAATTTCCGGATGTATTCCCGGATGAGTTACGGTCTTCCACCGGATAGGGAGATTGAGTTTGGAATTGAGCTAGTACCGGGCGGCTCCGATTTCAAGGAGACCCTATCGGATGCCTCCAGATGAGTTAGTTGAGTGAAGAAGCAATTAGAAGATTTGTCAAAAAGGGGTTTATTCGGCCAAGCAAGTGCGAGTGGGGATGTCCCGCTTTATTTGTGAAAAAGAAGAAAGAGGGCACGTTGAGAATGTGCGTAGATTACAGGCCACTCAATGCTGTGACCGTCAAGAATAAATATCCCTTGCCACATATTGATGTTCTGTTTGACCAATTATCCAAGGCCAAGGTGTTCTCAAAATAGATTTGAGATCCGGTTATCATCAGATTAAGATTAGGCCACGAGGATATACCGAAAAGCGCATTTTCCACGGACACGGGTTGTATGAGTATCTTGTCATGTCTTTTGGCTTGACAAATGCTCCTGCATATTTTATGTTCTTGATGAATACAGTTTTCATGCCAGAATTGGATAAGTTTGTGGTAGTATTCATCGATGACATTCTGGTGTACTCCGAGAATGAGAAAGATCATGAAGAGCATCTGAGAACCGTCTTGACCAGACTTAGAGATCATCAAATGTATGCTAAGTTTAGCAAATGTGAATTACGGTTGAAGGAAGTTCCTTTCCTTGGTCACATTCATCGAGAGAATGGAGTTTCAGTCGATCCAAGTAAGGTGCAAGAAGTTATGAATTGGAAAGCACCGACCACAGTTCCTGAGATTAGAAGTTTCTTAGGACTCGCGGGTTATTACCGTCGCTTTATACCAGATTTCTCGAAGATCGCCAAACCGATGACAAGTCTCCTTGAAGGATCATAAATTTGTGTGGACGAGAAGAGTGTGAAGCGACTTTCCACACTTTATGCGGAGCTATTACCTACTTAGTAATGTGTGCAATATTTTCACGGATCACAAGAGTCTTAAGTATATCTTTACCCAACGAGCTAAACATGAGACAGCGTAGATGGTTGGAATTGATCAGGATTATAACTTGAATGTGCAATATCATCTGGTAAAGCCAATGTAGTGGCGGATGCTTTGAGCGAAAGTCACATTACTTGAATGTGCAGCCATTACTTGAAGATGGGTTCGATCTAATGCATCCCTTTGTGTTACATAGTATTGATTAGTTGCTCGTTGGAGAGTAAGATAATAGAAGGTCGAGAAAACCGACAAGGGATATTCCACATCAAAGAGAAAATAAAAGAAAAGCCGTCTCAACACTTTAAAGTGGATGAGCAGGCGTGTTGTGGTTTGACAACCGTCTTGTGGTTCCCAAGGATCGAGAGCTCGAGAAATAAACTCATGGATGAAGCTCACCTTTCTAAGCTATCTATCCATCCTGGAAGTAGTAAGATGTATCAAGAACTAAGATCTCGTTATTGGTGGACCAAAATGAAGAAAGAAATTACAGCATATGTTGTCAGATGTGACACATGTTGTCGAGTGAAAGCAATTCACATGAAACCTGCCGGTATGTTGCAACCCTTATCAGTCCCTAGTTGGAAGTGGGACGATATCAGTATGGATTTTATCACGGGTTTGCCCACTACTCAAAAAGGACATGATTCGATTTGGGTAATTGTGGATCGTCTTACCAAGACCGCTCATTTCCTACCTGTCAAAACCACTTATCGACCACCTCAATATGCTGAGAAGTATATCGCAGAAATTGTGAGGTTGCATGGAATACCAAAGACCATAGTGTCTGATAGAGGCTCACAGTTCACGGCTCATTTTTGGGAACATTTACACAAAGGTTTAGGAACTAGTTTGATTCGCAGTACCGCTTATCATCCTCAGACGGATGATGGTCGGTGAGCGAGTAAATGCTTTGTTTTGGAGGATATGTTGAGAGCACATGTATTATCTTCCAAGGGATCATGGGAGTCATGGTTGCAGATTATTTGAGTTTTCTTATAATAATAGTTATCAAGAAAGCATCAAGATGGCCCCATTCGAAGCTTTATATGGCAGAAAATGTAGAACACCATTGAATTGGGTCGAGCCTGGTGATAGAAGATATTATGGCATTGACTTTGTAGAAGAAGCCGAGAAGAAAGTTCATATTATTCATTGAGAATATGAAAGCGGCCCAATCACGTCGGAAAAGCTATGCGGACAAAGAAGGAGACCCTTAGTTTTGAAGTTGGTGACTATGTTTATCTGAAAGTCATGCCAATGAAGAAGAAAAGGTTTGGAGTCCGAAGAAAGCTTGCCGCGAGATTCGTAGGACCATACAAGATCTTGGAACAAAGAGGTCCGGTAGCCTACAAGTTAGAGTTACACGAGACAATGAGTCTGATTTTCCCGATTTTCCATGTATCACATCTCAAGAAATGTTTGCGTGTTAGGAGGAAAGAATAGAACCTCGAGGTATTCAACTCAAATCAGATTTGGTGTATCGTGAACAACCCGGTCCGGGTGTTAGACACTAAGGAACGTGCTACTCGAGAATAGTGTGGTGAAAACATACAAGATCTGAGTGGGATCATCATGATGAGGGAGATGCAACTTGGGAAGCAGGAGAGTATCTACAAAAGGCTTATGAAGAATTTTATAACAAATGGTTCGTAACCCAAATCTCGGGACGAGATTTTTATATAGGGGAGGGCTGTAACACCCGGTGTTATGCCCTGCATTTAGGAAACCTTTGCATATCATGCATCATCAAGCATCCTAATCATACATGCATAATCTTGCATATAATAAGCTGAAACATTACTTGAAACATCTGAAACATGTTTGTGAAAGCGTAAATGATGCATACACTTATTAGAGTTGTTTTGCTCGATTCTTGCTTGCTAGGTTAGTAGAACATGTTTGGCTGCTATTGTAAATCATCTAGCAATGTTTAGTTCAATTTTTGGAGCAATGTTGGTATTCAAATTAATTCAAAATTTGGCTTCAAAAATAAATTCCAAAATTAGGGTTTTGAGCTAAACGTAGACTTTGATCTTATAATTCAAAATCTAGAAAGAATTTGGCTTTGGTCCAAAAAGCAAAGTTGTAGAGAATTAAATTCTAAGCAACTTTCATTTTGGTACATTTTCAAAAGAGGTCATCTTCTTACTCAAAATAAGATTTGAAAGCTGGCTTTTAAAAGTTCTTGAAAATATAAATGAAAAAGAGTTTTTCTGTTTTTTGCAGGCCGCCCGCCTCGCTTCTTGACCCATAAGCCGGCCAGCAAAAGCCCCAGCGCCTCGCCTCGCCCGGACCCAGCCGCCCGCGCCAGCCAGCCAAGCCTTGGCTTGCCTCCTGCGCCGCGCCTTCTTCTCCAGCCGTGCTGACCATCGCGCCACGTCTGACAGCGTCAGGCGGCGCCCGGCCGTGTCCGCCACGCGCCCGGCTAGCTCGACCTCGCGCAGCTGGCGGGCTTGAAGAGGAGTGCGCCCTGCTTTGCCGATCGCCGCGGCTCTCTGCCGTCCTCCTCCCACTGACTGTTTTTCCTTCCGCCAGAGCCGCGAGCCGAGCTCCGCCTCGCGCGCGCTCGAGCTCCGCCGCGTCGAGCTCCCGCACCACCGCGCCATTCTCCGATTGCTCGCGCCCGCAACTCCGCCTCGCCTTCCTTGAGGTCGGCGCTCGAGCTTACTCCGCCTTCCGAGCCGGGGTGAGCCTCCCGCGCCTCGCCACCGAGCGGCCATGGCGCCCGCCGTGCTCTCTCGGCCGTGGGACTCCCCTTCTTCCCCCCTCTCCACCACGCAGCAGTTGCTGATCGCGATTCGCCAATGCCTCGCGAACCTCGCGCGCTTTCGCTAGCTCACCACCGCCGTGGCGGAGATGGCCGGCCGGCCTCGTGGCCGAGCAGCATGTCGTCGCGCCCATGTGCATTTGCCGGCGAGAATCCTCTGCCTTGACCCGACCGGTAGGCCCGATAGCAAGCAAAGCCGTGGGCGAAGCCCTATTTGCCGAGCCGCATGGCGCTCCTCCTCGGCGCTTGGGCGCTTGCAGGCGATTGCGGCCGTGGGCAGCTGATTTCAATGGGTGGCCTGTGATGGCGTTTGAATAAATGATTTCAATTTATTCTTTATTTGAAATGGTTTGAAAAATGTTTGGGTACTCAAATTTGCTCTAAATTTGTTGAAACAAATTTTGCTAGGTTCCTTATCATCAGATCTACTTGGGAAAAATTGTGTATGTCATTTTGAGATACTTTTCTATAGGATTTTATTTAATCTTGAATATTGCTGATAACTTGAAAATGTGTATAAAAAAATATATAGGCTTCAGAAAAATATGATTTCAAGTTTGTTCATCTTCTTATGTCATGTACTTCCTAGGAAAAATATGTTTCATGCATGTGCTGTGGGAAAAATTTGAGGTGTAGTTCAAGTACCTTTAATGGCTGATTTTTGTTATTTTGCTAGAGCACAAATTTTGTATAAAACATGCATGTGACAATTTTTGTACAGTCATTATATACCATGAAGAACCTAGGAAAATATTAATTCTGTTGTTTGACACTTTTCATAGTACAAAGTAATTTCATGCTCATTTTTAGGCTATAGCTTGTCATTTTTGTGTAGGATAGTTTACTTATCCAAATGCCATGAAATTTTATGGTAGTCTGTTTAGGGTAGTATTATGCTACTGTAATTTTCTCAGATTTTTAGGAGCATCAGAAATATAGGTTGCTATTCAAACCTATTATTAATTAGGGTTTAAGCAAGTGTTGCCTTAAGTGTGATTAAGAAATTAGTAAAGCTTTGGTGTATCTTTGAAGCATTTAATAAAATATGTTGACTTAACATATTGGTAGTAGAAGAGAATGCAGTAGATGACATGTGCTTATAGCATAGTTTCTTGGATGATGTTGACTACCTTGCCTTTCAACATATCCATTGCATTCATCTCCTTGATGCACCGATTGCATAGGCACTTACGCATTGCATCACTCTGAGGATCGCAAACCGAGAACCCGGTCGTCATTCCCGAGGAGCCCGAGGAGCGATTCGAGAGGTGCAGCGAGCAGGAAGTGACAGGCGACGAGGAGGACGTTGAGGAACTTCCGGAGTGCCCCGATCACCGTCCGAGCTCCTTCGAGAGAGGCAAGCCCCGAGCATCTTTCTCCGGTTTGCAATGATTTCGTTAAATTCTTTACTTAAAATTGATGCATTACGTTCGGGGAGTTGTTTGCAAGCTGTTCTTTGCATTATACCTTGTTTACCTTTGTTATACTATATCCTTGTTACCACGGTATCCATGATCAAGTCAATGCTTAGGTGGCTTAGATCGGTAGAAGTCGGGTGATTTCTGTCACTGCGAGCTATAGGTGGTTACCTGGATCTGTTTGGATGGCTATGAAGTCATGGTATAACTAAGTGTTGAATGAAGTTGAGACCGGGCGGAGACTTGCAGGGTTTTGGACTGTAGTGTTTCCGTCTGTGTCGATTAAGGACCGACCGTTGTTGGGCCTCGAGTCATGTTGAACGCATGCCTTACATTTAGGCGGCGGATAAAGTACCTTCCGACCGCATGAAGCGGGAGATTTTCGGGCCGAGTAGATTGCCCATGACAAGACCTTGTCTTAAAGGGTGTGTGTGGTAGGACACTGGGCGGGATGATAAGACCAAAGTGCGATCGGTCGGCCCCGGTACATGTGGTTCTGGCAAACTCGAGATACGGAAAGTTGACTCGATGATCAATATCTCACTTTAGCGGGTGAGTGAGATTTATGTAAGGAATAAATCACCGGTGGTTAGGAATCGATTCGAATCGCCATCGCTCCGGATAGTGAGCACTTGACTTGAGTGACTTCATCGTAGTAAATGTTTATGGAACACTTGGACGATTTATAGTGAATATGACATTATGGAAGTTGTTTAATGATCGGTGGTTATCATTAATTGCTTAATCACATGTTTACTCTAGTATAGGTGCAAATCTAGTCGACAAAGGTTAATAATAATTAACTTGACAATAATGCTTTTAGAAAGGTTCTTGAAATGCTAAAAATGCTTCTTTTGCAAATGAGTCGACTACCCTACTATTATGCATAATCCTTGGTGTCATTTATTTTCGGTTATGTCGGGTAAGTCCTGGTGAGTACCTTCTCGTACTCGGGGTTTTATTCCCACTTGTTGCGAGATGGGCGAGATGTATTACGGCTATTGTATCAAGCGCCTCTATCCTGCGATGGGTGATGCTTAGGACCATGGGCATGGTCATTCCTTACGTCTCATCTAATGCTTTTGTTGGAAATGATCATTCATTGGCACTATATTTAAACTCCAGCGTGAGAGTGTGTGTGGTTTTAAACAAATGACTTCCGCTACTTTTATTCGAACTTGTTTTGTAATAACTATGTTTAAACTCGATGTATATCTGTTATGGAAACTTTTATGTAATATGTGATTGGTGACCGCTAAACTTATTACGATCATGTTTGGGACACGAGTTGGTTTGAAAGCCTTCGTGATTTCACGGACTACCGGGTTATCTGGACTTAAGTTTGCTCAATAAATGCGCTTTCCGGTGGATGATTTTCTTACTTAATTTCGTATAATTGGTCGGTTACATTCTGACGTGACTTGGGACGAAGGCGACATGATGATCGATGATCAACACCTCAAGCAAGACCTTAGAAGCACAAGAAAAGACCCAAGATGTCAAGCAAAGTCCAAGCATAAAGATAGGAACCAAGCCGTGCGCAAGATCGCAAAGAAAGCGAGCTCGCAGAGGCGGCCGGACGACTGGACGGACGCTGGAAGCACGACGGACGCTGGACCGGTGGCTCGGCAGAACATGCGACCGGACGCAAGAGGACCGGACGCTGGCAAGAACCGACCGGACGCGAGGAACGCAGCGTCCGATCGAAATCTGAGAGAGGTTCAGTAGTAGCGCGAACGGACGCGTCCCGTGGAGAAGCGCGACCGAACCGATTGGCGGCGTCCGATCGGTAGTTCAGCGGCTACTAGCGGTCGGGACGACCGGACACGTCCCGGTCAGGGCGATTCAACGTCCGTCGATCGAGAGCGAATTGCGGGAGTTCGACCCCAAGCGGCTACTTTCTCGGTGGGGCTTATAAATACAACCCCAACCGGCCATTTGAGTATAGTGGAGCTGAGAAAACATACCAAGGGTGTTGATACACCATTTTAGTGATCTCCACTTGCTAAGTGCTTAGTGTTTCATCATGTGATTAGCGTAGGTGCTTTGCGAAGTGCTTAGGTTGATTAGACCACCACTTATGCGCTTGCTCTAGGTGTATGCCTAGTGTTTAGTGAGGTTTGCATACCTCTTGCCACCCGTGCTTGCGAGCACAGTTGTACATCGGAGAGGGCTTGAAGTCTTGCGAGATCGCACCAACGCGTTTGTGGTGCGGCCGCCACCGTGTAAATCAAGGGAACAAGGCCCATGGCGTTCGGCCGAAAAGCTTGATAGTGAAGGCGGCGGAGAGCATCCGGGAGAGGCTTGCGGAAGACACATCGGAGACCCACTTGCGGCGTGGGGAAGGCCCGAGGCTATCCACGGAGTTACCCGACCGAGAGCTTGGCCCTTGCGAGGGATTCCTTGCGAGGGCTCCAACGAGGACTAGGGGAAGCTTGCGCGCTTCTCGATACCTCGGTAAAAATACCGGAGTCGTCATCGACGGAGTTTGCATATCTCTACCTTGCTCTTTAAGCTTCCGTATTTACATTGATCATATTATTATCATTTGCGGTAGAGATAGCAACACACTAGCAAAACCGTAGTTGCACAACTAGATAGATTATCTTTTGCATAGGTTTTGCTGGAGGTAGAAAAAGAGGCCATAGCTTAGAGTTAGATTTTTAAGTTGCCTAATTCACCCTCCCCTCTTAGGCGTCCACGTGTCCTTCAAGTGGTATCGGAGCCGGTTGGCTCATATTTAGACCTTTGGCTTAACCGCCGTTGAGCCGACGCTATTGTAGAGTGGTTGGGATGGATACCGCTAGGCCTTCACAATTTGACGGCACTAACTTTCCATACTATAAAGCTAGAATGGCTTGCCACCTTGAGGCGGTTGATTTGGGTGTATGGAGAGTCACTCGTGACGGGATGAAACCCATCAAGAATCCCGAAAAACCCACAAAGAGTGATGAAAAAGAAATGCATTTTAATGCTAGAGGTAAGAATTGCTTGTTTGAATCATTTAGCATGGATGTGTTTAACCAAGTGTTCACCTTAAATACGGCACATGAAATTTGGTTAAAACTTCAAGAGCTCCATGACGGTACAAGTAATGTCCGTGAGCAAAAACATTGTCTAGCTAAGCAAAATTATGATTCGTTTGCTATGAATGATGATGAGCTTGTTCGTGATATGTATTCTCGATTGAATCTAATTATCAATGAGCTCCATTCAATAGGATTATTAAAGCTAGATAATGCGGACATCGTGAGGAAGATCATCTCCGTTCTCCATAGCTTAGAGTTAGATTTTTAAGTTGCCTAATTCACCCTCCCCCTCTTAGGCGTCCACGTGTCCTTCACGCGTCCGCCTCGATGACGAATTCGTTTGGCACGGTCGGTTCGTGCAGCAGTTTGGGGAGGAGGTAGAACTCCACGAGGTCCTCGGTCGTCGGCTTGAAGCGGAACCCAATCGGGTACTTGCCGTTATCGTCGTCACCCCCTCCGCTCGGTCTCTCCTCTCCTTCTGCCATGTCGGCTACTCGTGAGTCGTGACCCGTGAGGTTTTAGGTCGACACTTGTTACCTGGTAGCGGAGATTCGTCGGAGTCCTTATTAGTACTCGAAACCATGATCCTTTGTTCTGCACCTTCCTGTTCTCGGCCAACATTGTTGGAGACGTACTACAACTCTAACACGAACAGGATTCAAGCTGGCTGCTTCGTGATTAAGGCTACGTTCGGCTGCCATTATAAGCCGACTTATTAATCATGGTATATTATTTTTCTCTCCCAACAAATCAGCCGTATAAATCAGCAAAGCGGCTTATAGACCAGCCGAATAGAGCCTAAAATTGTTGTAAAACACACGAGTCTGTCCTAAAAGGAAAAAGGAGCAATCATAAACCTTAGTCTGTTTGTACGTGGGTTCTTGCCAAACTCTTAGATTTTAACAGGACTATACTCCCTCTGTCCCACTATACTTCTAGCACTGCATTTATGTGACTACATTCACTGCATGTCCCATATACCAGGACAGAGCCGACGTCCAGGTTCAGGGAGTCTTCGTTGTATACATCCAGGTTCAGGGAGTCTTCGTTGACAGCTAAAACATCTTGTATAACGAGACAGAGGGACTATATACATGGAAGCTCTATGTTATAATTATTAATATTTAAAATAATAAAAAATATTCTCCTTATCTTTTTTATCTATGTGTTCTACTTTTCATCTACTATATGTTGATCCAGAGAGATATAGAGGAAAATGTCCGAATAGCTGACAACATATTTTTGCCCTGTTCGTCTGGCCCAGGCTGAAAAGTACTGTTTATTGAAAAAATACAGCTCATGAGGCAAGCTGAACATGGGTATATCAGCACGACAAGCTCCTCAACAAGACAAGCTGCCTGCTTCGTGCTAACGTTCCGTGCAGGAAAAGGGGTATCCGTATCCGAGTCCCGTTTCCAAAAAGGGGAAAAGCTCGAAACATCCCTCCTGAGTCCTGACCAGACAGGACAACACCAGAGGCGCATCTGCAGTGCAGTGATCGCCTGACAAAAGGTCAAAATTATGTCCGAAAATTCTAACACATCGTTTATTACAACACTACTACACCCAAACAACCACTTGGATTAGGCATCCTTATATAGGCTTAACTGAAAGAATCAGTATATAATTAGAATTTAGAAGAAACAATCCGACGAGGCGCTGCAACGTTTGGAGCCTTCTGCTATCCAAACAGTCTGACGAGAGCTTAAATATGGTCCATGTCAGCTTCGGGAAATAAACCACTACGACTAACATTCTGCCATTCTGCTGTTACACGTGCCCAGCGTTGCTCACCTGCCGTTTACATTGATTTGCCTCCAGATAATCAACGAGCTAAGGTTTGCTGTTGTCTGCAACGCTCAAGGGTAACAGGACTGCAAGAGAAACGCCTGTCTGATCGACCATGGGACTTGTCCTCAGGCAATCAGGCCTGTGCAGTTATAACATCCAAATATGACGGTGTATTGGACTATCGGCCTCGTGCCATCTTTCGCCTCTTCCTCTCCTGCCCGCGTCTCTCTTCTTCCTCAATCAAGCGAAGTTGTTCTTCATCCTCCCGCCTAGCAATCCTCGCGCTGAAAGAAACCAATATCAAATGTGAATCAGATACGAAATAGAGGGCGTCCACAGACAGGAAAACCCAGAATGCTAAGTATCCACATGCATCCGACGTGCACTGCTAGTTTCTTAACCATGAATAAACATGGCACAGGAACTTGACCCTACGAAGCAATTGAATGGTACGGTAGAGAGTACAAAAAAAAAACAATCAAATGTCTCATCATCATGATACTAAAGTTATCTTGATCATCTGTGCAGGCAGTGCAATATCTTGAATATAAAGCATACACGTATATTATATAAGCTTTTATTTCAATCTGCACAATATTATACGGGATAAAATAAGAGAAGCAATACCTTCTTTTCTCTTCCATTTCTATAGTAGCAAAATCAGCTTCCATGTCACTGACATCCTCATCTCTGCCTGCATATCTACTAGGATCATACCTGCAAAGGAAGCCAAAATTAGAATCCAAATATCTATAAGCAACATCTTCGAACAGCCACTGCAATCAAGCAATGCTTGGTTTGCTCA
This sequence comes from Miscanthus lutarioriparius, assembly GCA_904845875.1. NCBI lineage: Eukaryota > Viridiplantae > Streptophyta > Magnoliopsida > Poales > Poaceae > Miscanthus > Miscanthus lutarioriparius. The sequence goes on from CAJGYO010000081.1 coordinate 139,588, forward strand.
GCTTGAAAACCATGTTAGTAAAACATGCTAACTTATATAGAGGCTGATGGCTGATGCTCACAACCACTGACCCAAACAGAAAAGATAGAGCAGGCTTATCTAGACAATACCCGAACATATTTCTGATCATTGCAAAGGGGTCTTCCTCATCTTCATCTTCATCAAATCTTCTTTTTGCCACTTGCTTTCTCTTTGCATGATCATCACAAATTCCATTGGAAGAGACTGGCCGAGATGGCTACAAGCACAAATAAAGAGACAATAATGGAACAAATGAAACATCAGCAACCCTAGCCAAACGAATTCAACCCATATACAGGAAATATGTGTGGCAGATAACTTCAGGCAAAATCCAGAAAGGTGGTATTTTCTCATAAGTATTTACCATGGACTTCGAGGGAGGCCGAATCTGCCTTTCAGCTTGTTTGACTCTATTATTTGCCTGTACTCTTCTTTGCTCCGAATATTGACCCTTCGAAGAAAGAGGCCTTTGTCCTTGTGATGGCTGGGACCTGTTACTTAGTGACTGTGGTCTGTGTGTTTGTGAGGATTGCGGTTTCTGAATATGTGAGGACTGCTGTGGTCTTTGATTCTGCAAGGACTGTCGAGCCCGTTGACTCTGCAAAGACTGTTGTGGTTTCTGACCCTGTGTCATTTGCTGTGGCCTCGGACTCTGCAATGACTGCTGCGGCCTATGCTGCATGGATTGATGTGGCCTCTGACCGTGGGAAGAATGCTGTGGTCTCTGACCAGCTGACTGCATCCTCTGACTTTGCGAGGATTTTGGTCTGTCAATCTCTGAGAGATGGTTCTTCCGAGGCTACACTGCTCTTCCACAGAGTTGCATCATTCAAATCCTTGGAAGGTTGCTTATTAACAATAGGACCCCTGCTTGGAAGCTTTTGGATTGTGGTTTTGCTAGTGCTTGCCTGGTTGGATCCATTTCTTGCAATACAATGCGTCCTCTCACTGTCACGTGAAACAACCCTTTCTCTATTCAAGAAAGCCTCCTTTCTCATGGAATCTACCCTACCTTCGGCATGCCTTTGAGTTGACATTGTGTTCTTAGGTCCATATCCATTTGACAAACGTGCAGGTTGACTTGTTGGTGCCTTGCTCTTTACTGTTGATTGCATCACCTCGCGATCTTCATTGTCCAGAAACAAACAGTCAGCAATTCACATTTGAAGACACAGGGAAGACCTTGTCTAATAAAATTAGAGTTTCAACTCACCAGCCCTTTGAGTCAAGGAAGATCTAGCAGCAGGTTTCTCCTTTGGAGAGGGTGAAAGGTCAGCATCATCCGAGAGTAGAAATGAATAATCTCGGTTATCCTTAAGTGCCTCAACCTTCCTCTTTACCTGCAAATTGCAACTGCTATGTTGTGAATACATTATTTTAGGTCCATTGTACTGAACATGCAAAAGAATGCAGTGAATATAAATTATTTATACCTGATTAACAATCTTCTGTTTATGCTGATGTCCATTTCCTTTACTTTGCACTTTAGAGGACGATGGAATATCCTTCTGGCAAAAGCAAAACAGAATATAATTATTTAATGTTGGTCCAGTGCTAATCAAAATAAGCATACTGGCGTAGTATTACATGTACTCCAGAAGGCCTTGGCTCCCTTGCAATTGTGCTATGCAGTTCTTTCAATGATTTTCTTTCTTCAATCACTCGACGAGAAATCACCGGCTTGGATGGCCCGAAGAAAGAGCCAAATCTAGCAGGGAAAAGAAACACATTGAAGAACACTCTATAACAACAATAAGGTAAGAAATGCAGAAGAAATATCAACTGCAGAATGTGTAAAAGTGCTGCTTGACTATTTTGTTGGAAAACAAAAGAAAAGAAAAGTTCCCTTATTCATCAAATACTGATTGGTCTTTAGGTTAAAGAAAATTGGTTTGCCAACATCACAACCACACTGAAAAACAAACTAATATATTGGTGGAAAAATAAATCTTCCAGCAGCATTTATTTCACAAGTGTATAATGATCAATAGGCTATGAAAAACTTTAGTTCCACAACAGGAGACATTTCGAAAGGGAACAAGTAATCTCCCATAAAGTCTTATTATTTCTCAATGGCATGAGCTCGAAGAGAGATCATTTTAGAATGAAAGAGAATGCTGCTGAGAATCAGTACATCAAACATACTTGTCCCTGGCTTGAGGCATTTGTGAAGATGACGAGCGGCCAGTTGTGCAGGCAGCAGCAGCCTTTGCCTTTCGCCTAATCTGCTCTTTTAATCGTTCTCTCAACTCGAGGATCTCTTTTTGTCCCTCTGTAGGCTCTTCCTCCTCAACATACTCATCCCCAGCACCTGAACCCTCCTCCAAATACTCATCTTGATCATAGTACTCATCTCCGTACTCATCTTCCACTTCCCGGTGGTAACCCTGCACAATAATTGTCATCGTTACGAGACCAAAAACATTCCACTGCTTTTTTTCACGATAGTCAATACTGTAGTTCCCTCTTTGTTTTATTACAATTATTTTTCTACATTTAAGCAAATAAAAAAATGAAGTTATCATAATCCTCTGTCTATCTCAGTTTTTAACCCATTTAAACTTTGATTTGTGGCCTTTAAAAGGTTTAATGATCACACTTGGTCGAAATTAAACCGAATGAAGTGAACAATGTAGAACTTACATTGGTCTCGTACTCGTAGCCCCGCATTATCACCAGGATCCCGTCGTATCAGTCTCAAATTCCCCGAATCCCCTGAATCAGAGCAAGGAAACTTCCATAAGTTTACAAAGGTCGCCATGAATTGTTCAGAAAATGCCCACGTTGAACCAGCCAAGCATCCAATTGGGACCACATACACATTGAACCAGCATCGATTGACCCTAAAATTCCTTGGCGAAGGTGCTCAAATCATAGAACAGGCACCTAATCGCCCAAATTCCGCCCCAGACGTGACGCAGGGAATGGCGAATCTAGGGTTTGGACGGAGAATACGGGGCGAATCTGGGCCGCCGCCACGGCAAAGCAACCATAGAAACCAGGCGGAATCGCACCACCGGTTTGGGGGACTCACCTCGGGGACCGGAAACGCCTCGTTCCGCCGCGGTGGCGGGGATCGGACTCGGACGACGAGCTGTCGCGCGACGCGGCTGGATCAGAAGTCGCCGAGGGGGGCCGGGCCGGGCCGGGCCTGCTGCGGTCGTGGCGGCGGCGGCTACGCCCGCGGCCGGGTAGGCACGGGGCGGAGGCGATCAAAGCCCGCGGCTTGGTCGCCTGTCGCTGCGGAAAACGGCAGGGGGTCGCCGCCGGGGCGGAGCGGGGCGCGAGGCTTTTGGCTCTCGTTGGGTGGGGAAATGAGGAGCACAGGGGGCCGGGGAGGAGGCAGGGGTTGAGGCGGGCGCACAGTTAAATAGGCGCGTTTCGACTGCGCCGGGTAAGAAGACTGACGTCGCCTTGCCTCAGTCCTCAGAGACGTGAGATGTCTCTGGAACCTCCGCATGGAGCTTGGCGCATGGGCTAGGCCTTTTTCTTGTTTTGGCAGGTGCTGCGAGGGCCCAATCGCGAGCTGGGACGCTGCAGGCCCGTTTCCTTGCCCAAAAGCGTCGCTTTCGTCAACAGCGGAGCACGAGCACGCTCCGAGAAGAATGGAAGACAGGATGACCGAAGCGGGGGACTTGGTCCCCTACCCCCTTGTTCTGACGAGAAAGGGAAGTGATGTGCGTCATCATCAGTACATGTAGGAGAGTGTTGTAAGCCGCAACACAGGCGTTCAGGCCGTGCAGATTCCGAACAGATGCTCCTGTTTATCCTGAGGTTTTCAGTAGCTTTGCTATCCAAATGTAAAAGGTTATCAAAGTTAGAAAATCTAGATCTCCTCAGAGAACAAAAAAGACAAGCAAGGTAGAAGGCCAAACTAATAATGCCAGTAGCCTTGCTGCACTTGAACAGTAGCTGCACAAACAGGCAACTAAAACACAAGTTTTCACAAGCATTCTCTCTTGACTGTCCAGTGTCCACAGGTAAAGCAAGGCAGGCAAGATACAGAATTAATGGAACAAAGTCACAGAGAGCAGGGAGTCAGGAACTCCACCAGTCGTTTAACTGTGCATCAGCGCTAATGCGCTGTCATGTGCTGAGGTTCTTCCTCGTATCCACTTCTGAACAGAAAACATAACATGGACGCTTGGCTCATCCAGTTCACAGTACCAAAATTCTCTGTATATCTACTGCTGATTACCCCTACTGTGCAACAAAATCCATTCCAAAAGACTGAGTATCCCAATATACCTCAGTGCCTTACCAAGTTACCATGCTCTGGTGTCAAAGAGGTCATCTTCCTGGTGTGTCATGTACTATTTGGTTCTACTTATATCACAGAAACTAGGGATTAGGGAATACTATGTTATCTTCTAAAGATCGATCCATGTAGCAGTTAGATCACTGGGACAGCAGGATGGAACTTCATTTTGCAGATTGACGAGCCAACCACTCTGCTTTGGTCAACCATAGTAGACTGCTTTGCTTCCAGGCCACATAAGGAAATTCCAGCCAATGGGAGATCCACCGATGACATAAGATCCTTGAGGGAGTGCGCCCTGTTGTTTTGTATAACCTGTTATCTTACTTGGTCCGGCCCAGTTTTTAGTCTTCACTGGTAACCCATGTGCTGCGGTGTCTGAGTTATCAGGCTTGAGTGGTACACCTCCACCTGTACTGTGCACAAAATTTCCCGCCAGGCTTGTCGTAGGACCTAGACTCTTCTCTTCAGACAGAACTTTCTCAGCACGCTTATGCTCAGGAGCTCTAGCTGCATGTTTGTCAAACGGTATCACAGGTTCAGCAGCAGCGGAGAGATCAAGCCGTGTTTTCTTGGATAATTCTATCACATCTTTCATCTCTGTAAGACAAAAGAAGAGCAGAGGACAGACAAGTTAGATTTAATTATCCAAATAATTTTTTATGCATACATATGCATGATAAAGAAGCCATTATTATATATAAATTTTTTGTAAAATCGTTCAAATGTAAGGCCCATGTGCTCATGCTCAGGTAGTATTTACAGACCACAAAACAAGGCATAATCTAAATGCAAAAACAAAAAAAGAAAAAGAAAGAAAGAATAGATGCATTTTGAAAGAAAGCTGCTGATCAAGGTATTTCATAATAACTGATAATTTGATGCACAGTTCTATTATTTCTTTTGCATTTCGAATAGATTACAGAACATAGTGGCTTGTTTTCAATAAAAGCTGCTTCTGAGTAGAGAACATAATCAAAGAAGTATTTTACATGTGTACAGCAAACGCAGAACCATAATAACTTAAGAGAGGCAGGACTCAGGTGGAATGCTTTTGAATGCAATAATATTTTTACATGATATATAACAATTAACAAATAAAGAAATGTAATATACTAAAAGTCATAGATGGGTTAACCATGCTGAGGATTCAATATTTGAATGATAACATTTGAGAAGAAATGTCACAGCGCCTCTGTCATACTTATGTTACAACCCACAGAGAGCAATATGTATCGAAGAAATATGGTTTTCTATAAAATGGTACTACAGAAACTGGATAAGTTCAAAATCCGTTGCCATAACACTATTTCTAGTGCAGATTATGATTACTGAAATACATTAAAAAATTACACGTTGCTCCAACATGATGGACCAATCACTTACCATTCAAGATCTCAACAGCAGCATCTTTCTTTTCTGAATCAGTTCCATGGCAAACCTTCATGACAACAAATGCAAACAAATTAATAACTGATTACAGTTTTAACCGTAACCAATAACATAACAAAAAACAAGACGCCAGAGATACATTTCTCAAAAATAAATGTAGTGGAATACCACACATTGACATTGAAAGACACACAGACAGGGCTAGTCAACCTGACCGCTTAGACCTACACCACCTCGGCACCTCCATCCCTTGAACTCTTATTTCGATTTTGTTTCGTATGTACTTGTCCACATCATACCATTAATTTCCACTTGCAAGAAAACACCAGCCTAAACACTATTATGAACTATGAAACTCAGCAGTCAGCACACTGTTTTTCTGTTCAAGCGTCAATAGAAACTTCCAGGACTGCATTCAGAAGCACAGTACCTCTGTAGACAAATATGGCAGGCAAAAATATTCATGTATGTTGAATTAGGAACGTGTACTGCACACAAACGTGGTGGGCTAACCTGATCACTTAAGATCACACACATCCCAGGAACTTCAATTTCCATTCTGTATCAGTACGTATTTGTCCTCATCAGACCGTTAAATTTCAACAACAAAGAGAACCCGCCTAAGGTCTAGTATGAACTATGAACCTCTGCAGCCTGCACAAACATTTCAGTTCAGGCGTCGATAAAATATTCCACAATTTCACTCAAAATCACAATACAACCTCTAGTGCTCTACCCCCGAAACATCGCAAGCAAAAACATTCCTAAATGCTGAATTAGGAATATAGTGATCGTGCTAGCTAGCTAGCGGCTACTAGCTACTGCTGCTGCTATTGCTGAATGGAACTCGAGGATGTTAGGGTTTTCGGCGGGGACCTGGAGGAAGCGGCCGCGGAGATTTGCGACGGTTTCTCTGATCGTGTAGTACGGCGAGCGCTGAAACCCCTCCTCCTCCAGCTTCCGCTTCTTCGGCGGCACCTCAGACTCAACGCCGGAAGGAGGAGGAGGAGGTGGCGGCGGCGGCTGCTGCTGCTGCGGTCTGGTGGTGGTCGTCGACTCGGAGGGCGGAGGCGGATGGGTCGGTGCGGTGACCGGAGGTGGCATCGCGGCCGCGTAGAGCCGTAGAGGGAAAGAGAAATGAGGTTGAATTGGGGGCGAGATGACCAATAAAAGGTGGGTGTGGATCTAGGGTATCTCTGATACACATGACTAGTTAATAGTTATGATAAAAAAATAATTTAAATAAATTACTATAATTAAGTTATATAGTTAGCTAACAACTGATTAAGGCTTAACTAAATAATTAGTTCACTTATTAATCTTTTAGTTTAGCTTTTTTTAACTGAGATAAACTCAGCTTTTATAGAAAGAAAAACAGTAAAAGCGATTCAATACCAAAAGGAAAAGGAAAAAAGGCTAGGGATACCAGCAATATCCAGGCTCCACATCAGGCCAGCGACTACGACAAAGAAAACAAGGGCACTCCGGCCCACGGTAACAACCCAGCTAAACCTGAAGAGAAAAGAACTCCCAGGCATCTACAGAGCAAAAAATGAAACAAACTTCTCCAGTCATGAACCAGAAAAGAGTCCACCCAATGGAGCACTTAACCGCTTTTACATAATTCCTTCTACCTGTAGCTTTCAGTTCGCTTTCAGAAGGCTTTCAAGTTTCAACCACGTCTTCAACCTGTTTATCTTGTCATCCAGAGAGTTTGCATCTTGCACGTTTAGGAGAATACGCCACCTCTGAACAAAGCGAAATTTTTTTACAAAGATCTCAATAGAAGAATGTGGAAAACGTTTTCCTACCCCTATTTTGTTCATTATATTCCAAAGACCCCAGAGAATAATAACAAGCATAAAGAATTTACAGCATGTTTGGTTTGCGGTTTGAAGTAATCTAGAATGATCCGATCCTAGTACCGAAGCTAAGCTGGCAAGGTTATTTGGTTGTCGGCATGGAACTGCCACGTCCATCATCCATGGATTCTCTGTACAACAAGGCTATCTTCAACAGCAACACCTAAAATACAAGATCCATTCGTTCTTTGGATAGCGCTACATGCAAAATGTTCAATACCTATTCGGCATCTTCTTCAACAACAAGATCTAAAAGAGAATTCTTTCTACAAATGGGTTTCCAGGAGAGAGGATACCCATATTTGGGTCGTACCTCTCAGACAACCCAAAATAGGTCTCTTGTATAGGTACTCTGTTAGAGGTTGATTTTAGACCTCTTGCTACCCATTTTAAATTTAAATGCCTATATGAGTTTCTTATTGGAGACCCTCTAAATTATAAGCAATCTTGGAGGACAACTCCACACAAATATGCCGGACGAACCCATTCTATTGTGAGCGGATCCACCTGACGCCCGGATGGAATGGATCCACGGACCAAACACGCTGTTAATGTGGTAATTGTGCACCTCTAAAGGTAACCAATGTTCAAAGACATCTTGTAAACTAGTAGGAGCCTTATCCCAATCTAAAGCTTTAAAGCAAAACCACACCAATCTGGAGATAATGACAGTTAAAGAAAATATGGTTAGCAGTCTCCTCGCAACCACATAAGCAACACTTACTGTTTCCTTTCCAATTCCTCTTTTTAAGATTAGCCCCTGTCTGAATTCTATCCTGTGTGATAAGCCACATAAACACCTTGATTTTGTTGGGCAATTTACTCTTCCGCAGTTTCTGCATTCTTTTGTGTTGTAATTCCCCTGTAAGTAAGACATCTATACATTGATCCAGTGGAGTAACTCCATGATTTCTCTAACACCCAGGTAAACTGATTCCTGTTTAGATATACTAAAACTAATTTTTACTTAGCTAGTAACTAGCTCTTATATCCAAACAAACCCTTATGCTGAAATTTGGCTTATGCTGATGCTTATGCTAAAATGTTGTAAGAGGAAAACACTGTTCTATGACTGAAAAGTAGCTCAAACGAGCAGGCTGTAAAATGTTCCTGTTGTATAAAGTTCTAGCTGTTTATTTTTTCTCAACCAAATTTTAGTAACTAAATGGAATGTTATTTCCTATATATTCATTTACTCTAATAAATAAGTGGGTAAGAATTTGGACTAGAATGTCAACGTTCGTATAGGGTGTTAAAGGAACAGGAGAAAGTAGATTAGTAAAAGTGAAGCTATATAACTTTATTCATGAACAATGTACATGTTTATACAAGCGTTGTTGGGCAGTTTCCAAAGACTCGTGGGGGAGCTCTGCTCCCACGATCTTACACATACGAGAATTGCCATTAGCAGTTACTAAGCATATCCTTAATGGACACTCCCTCCGTTCCAAATTATAAGTCATTCTAACTTTTTTGGAGAGTCAAAACATCTTAAGTATAACTAAAATTATAGAAAAAATTATAAAGATTTATGACATTAAATAGATATACTATGAAAATATAATTAATGGATAATCTCATTATATATATTTGGTGTCATAAAAGTCATTGTTTTATTATACAAATTTGGTCAGATTTGAGATGTTTTAACTCTCCAAAAAAGTTAAAATAACTTATAATTTGGGGCAAAAGGAGTAATTGGTTACTATGGATATAATATTCTCAACATAAGGAAGTGGTTTGTCTGCGATCATAGAGTTGTTATTTTTTTGTGAACATAATTTTAATAACAAAAGGGTGTTATTTCTTGTATATTTATTTTAGATTGTCTAGATGTTGTCTTCAACCTCGATCTTCTTATAATCTTTTTATTATAGATAGACAACAACAGTTTTTTTATTTTTTTGAAACTTAGACAACAACAGTTTTTCCCATAATGCATCGCTTGGATACTCGGCAATCGGCTCTGGGACGGTGGAGATTGCGCGCTAAGGGTGGCCACGGCCCACGGGCATCAGCAGCGGTGGGCCATGTCATTTTGAGGGCTGTTCGTTCGAAAAAAAAAAGTTACTCCTCTCACCGAAGGTCTGACATATTTTTATGGGCTGGTGGACAGAGCGACGGACACGCATGCCGCCCAAGGAAGTGGAGAGGCAGCGCCGCGGCCCATAGGAGAGCGCTCTCCAACATCACCGTCCTCTCGCCGCAGCACAGCCACTCTCTCTAACAGCTGGGTCCCAACTTCTCCTGTCCCACTTGGCATTGTCACCAAGCTGCCGCAGCGCGCCACCAATGGGGAGTGCCAGAGCGGCCGCCCGCGTCCCTTTGTGTATCCGAATGGGGTCATCGCCACCATCCAATCCAAGCGCAGGGGACAAGAGTCCGGTTGTAGTGGGCTAGTGGCGCTGGAGTCTCCTCCGCTCCCAGCTTCTGCCAACGCTCCCTTCAGCTGCTCTTCTCCTTCATCAGGTCAGTATAATCCTCTATTGTTCCAGGATTCTTGGGAAGTAGCTACTGCTTGGGCTAAGATGAAGCATTATGTTGTTCTTTTGTTGTTTGCTGTCTGTCGTTCCTGAAAAATATTCGGAAATGGCGGAGTTTCGCTGCAAGATTGCGCCTTGTTGCTTCGCATTTGCTGTCCAATAGTTGGGATGGAGCTAATTAGGCCGAGCCCTTAAGCTAAAGTTCGCCTTTTATTCTGACACCTGTTGTAAGTTCGCCTACAGGAAAGCATGTCTACAGGAAAAGTTACTGTTAGGCTGTTCTTTTTAGGATGGTCGATCTGTAGAAATGCTTGCAAGAAGTGAGGCTCTGCATATGCTTTCTTCCTAAATTCTAAGTATACCGCGAGCAGGAGAACTAAGACCACGAATCAAATGCTTATGCCAATCTAGCTGACTTTAATGGAGAAAGGAAATCGCGCCCCTTTTGCAGATTTCTTTAGTGGTTTTTTATTTTATTTTTATTTTTATTTTTATTTTTATTTTTATCAAAGGCTTTAGCCCAGCTTTAAGCGTGCTGCTGAAACCCTGACCCAGCATTGGGGTTGCCAGTTTACAAGAGTGCAACAATAAAACACTCTAGTTAACCCCTGCTCACACTCACAGATTTCTTTAGTTCTCACTGAAGTAAACACTCTATAACTAAACAAGCTGTTGACATGATAAGGAGCGTTTATCTCTCGATACTGATGCTAGGCAATGAATCTATGTACTATGCATTATGTTGTTATAAGTCATAACTTTGCGAAAGCACCATTGGTGCAGTTGTAAGATGTGGAAGTATAGCTCCACCCACCAGGGCTCAAATGCTAGTGTGCACATATATTAAAGAGAGATAAGTGGCTGTGTGCACCTCTGGTTGGTGCAGAAGGTGGACATTACCTCTCCATTTTTTTTAAAAAAAAATGTTTTTAATACCTTTTGCTTGGTTCTTAATGCAGGTGCAATTTGCATTATCCCTGGATCTCACTGATTAATCGCATGTGAGGTGAACTTGATAGAGTTTTACAGGATCATCTAGTCATAGATCTAGCATGTATACTGATATTTGGGACAAACAGCAAGTCCTAGAACATAAACTAGTACGGGATTTAGAGATAGGGTGAGAAAGAGAGGGGTTGCGGAGGTGCAAACCATTGGCCGCCTTTGTAGAAGACGAGCTGGCCATGAAGTCGCTTGTCCGTGGCGCGGTGAAGCCCGGCGGTGAAGACGTTGTCGCGGTGGCGGCGGTGGCCGGTGGCGGAGCTTCCCGTCGCTGGCAACGCCCCCTCTCTAGATCGGCTAGGGTTTAGGGACTGTAGGTGGGGCGTCTGACGGCTCAGGTGAACCTCGTGCCTTGTGCCCCGGTCCCACCTCCCTTTTTATGCGCTGTGCGACGGGAATCCACCAACCATAGTAAGGGTTGGACACCTTCGATCAGGGCGCGGATCAAGGCCCAATTGGTCGGTGGGATCAATCTAACATTCTCTCCCTTGATCTCACCTTATGACTTAAACTTAACTTACTTACTTTATCTTGTTCCCATTCCATCACAGATCAATGCATAGAGCGTGTCTCATCGTCACGGTCAGTTGCCATTAGATTAAACAACTACAATACACCTCTCTGTTTTGAAACAGATTCTCAACTAGGCCTTTATTGTCCAGAAATTATAGGCTTTCCCTTAAACCATGCCGGCTAAGTGATTTCTGAACACGCTGGGTAGTAAGCCTTTTGTAAGCGGATCCGCGAACATCTTTTCTGTTCTTATATGCTCAAGACTAATTATATGATCCCGGACTTTATTCTTTACAACATAATACTTTATGTCAATGTGTTTGGCAGCACCACTTGACTTATTGTTGTGAGCATAACATACTACTGGATTATTATCGCAGTATAACTTGAGTGGCTTATGTATGTCGTCTACCACTTTTAACCCGGGCATGAATTTCTTCAGCCAATTCACCTGCCCTGTGGCCTCATAACATGCTACAAACTCGGTATACATTGTGGACGATGTAGTGATGGTTTGCTTTGAGCTTTTTCACGATATAGCTCCTCCTGCGAGAGTGAATATGTATCCTGGCGTGGACTTTCTGTCATCTCCCGCATAATAAGAATTTGTATACCTCTCTATGTGCAGGGAATAAGATCTTCTGAACGTTAACATGAGACCCTTCGTACCTTGCAGGTAACGTAAAACTTTCTTTACTAATTTCCAGTGTTCTATTCCTGGATTACTCTGATATATATCAAGTAACTCGGTAACAAATGCTAAGTCAGGGCGAGTACACACTTGAGCATACTGTAAACTTCCGACAGCTGAACTATATGAAACCGTTTTCATTTGATCGATCTCATATTGGTTCCTGGGACATTAAAATTCCCCATATCTATCGCCCTTGACTATGGGAGCAGGTGAAGACTTACAATTTTGCATACTGTATTTCTTTAGAACTTTTTCTAAGTATGTCTTTTGTGATAATCCTAAAACCCCATTTTCTCTATCTCGGTGAATTTCTATTCATAGGACGAACGGTTTCACCGAGATCCTTCATATCAAACTTTGAGGACAAGAACTTCTTTATTTCTAGTAGTAAATTAACATCACTGCTAGCGAGCAAGATGTCATCCACGTACAAGACTAGAAAAATGTATTTCTCATTCTTGAATTTTGTATAAACGCAATTGTTTTCTATATTTTTTTGAAATCCAAACTTTCTTATTGTACTATCAAACTTCAAATACCACTGTCTTGAAGTTTGTTTTTATCCATAAATGAATTTCTTCAGGTGGCATCACATACGTTCTTTTCCTTCCACAATAAAACCTTTCGGTTGTGCCATGTAAACATTTTCCTCCAGATCCCTGTTTAGGAACGTCGTCTTTACCTCCATCTGATGTAATTCTAAATCGTAATGTGTTACAAGCGCCATTATGATTCTAAAAGAATCCTTACATGAGACTGGAGAAAATGTCTCATTATAATCTATACCTTCTTTTTGCGTGAAGCCTTTCGTCACAAGTCGTGCTTTGAATCTTTCTATATTCTATTTGGAGTCATGTTTGGTTTTGTAGACCCATTTACAGCCTACTGTCTTGGCTCCTTTAGTAATTGTTTCTAAGTCCCAAACACCGTTGGTTTTCATTGATTTCATTTTATCTTCCATGGCTTCAAGCCACTTTGATGAGTGAGCGCTTCTCATGGCTTCTTCAAATGAGGTGGGATCACCCTACATTTGAAATTCCTCACATTTATAAACTTCGTAGTCTTCAGGAATGGTTGATCTCTTGATTCTTTGAGACCTTCTAGGGGCTTCGTTAGATGACGCTTGTTCTATATGAGGCTGTTGTTGCTCCTCCTCATATGTGACAACGGGTTCTATGGGATCCTAAACGACAGGTTCCTCATGTTCATTCATTGTTGCCACATGAGAGCGCGGATCAAGGCCCAATTGGCCGTTGGGCTAACTGGTGGGATCAATCTAACATAACTTGCTTTTCTGTGGATAATTTGGAACTTCAGTACAAGTTTCAGATAGGATTCAGGGAGAAATGATCTCTTTTAACAATTTATTTGGGAGTTCTCTGCAGCCTTCTCTCAAGTTTTACAGAAAATGCCTGACAAATAACCCATATTTTGCACTGACCATGCATTCAATTACAAATCCCTTGGGTAAAGCTATGACGGTGAAGAGAGCACGTTTGAAGCCACATGCCACAGACATCAAGAGGAACCCCCAGGTACATGAGCTTTACAAATTGGTTTATAGACTTCCGGAGAACCTTAGCTGGCTGTTGGCACCACCAGAAGTTCCTAAAAGACCTACCTCAAAGAAGAAAAAACAAAAGGATGAAATAGTGACTGGTAACAGCTTTGGTGTGATCTTGGAGTGGGAGGGAGTTGTTGTGGACGATGATGATCCAGACTTGGAGCCCCGGGTTTGGTATGTTCTATCACTTGAAGAGGGAAAGTCTTTCCCTCCAGATGCATTGCTGAAGAAAATTGAGGGAATGAGAACTGACCAGGCTATTTCAGAAGTCTTATGTTGGTCAGAAGATCCAGCAGAAATTCAAAGGTTGGCAGCACACAAGGAGGTAATATATCAAACACTCAGAGGCGGATGCTACCAGCTGCGACCAGGTGTGCTTGATTTCTTGAACACCCTTGTGGGTTTTGACATTCCAATAGCAATTGCAACTCCTCACTCAAGGAAGAGCCTTGAACAAGGGATTAAAACTGTTGGTCTGCAAGGCTACTTTGATGCTATAATTGCATTGGAGGACTTCTGCCTAGGGAAACCTGATGGTGGGATGGTGAGATGTTTGAGGTCGCAGCACAGCAACTTGGTCTGGAGCCAGATGTTTGTGTTGTGTTTGGTAACTCAAACTTGACGACAGAATCTGCACATAACGCTGGGATGAGATGTGTGGCAGTTGCAGGCCGACACCCTGCCTATGAGCTCCAAGCAGCAAACCATGTTGTGAGATGGCTTGACCAACTCTCTATTGTTGACTTGCAGAGGCTTGCTAATGGTGAGGTTATTGGTCGCAGGGGTAGAGAATCTGACATGGATATGGAGATTGTGATCGAGGAATGATGCTTCTGCAAACATGACGTACCAATATATTGTTGTACTTATAATCTGATGTAGCCTAAGTAGTGGATTTACATTTTGTAAACAGGCCAAGCAGTGCAAGATCAGGACTAATGATAGTCCTGAGTTTGCATTACCTTCTTGGTTTGCTTGTGATGCATTGGAATTCCTTTAGCCTAAAACTCTTAGTCATTAGAGTTGGAAGTGAAGAAATTCACACCCATAACTTGTGTATGTACAGTATATATATGTATTACCTATCTTTGACGGGATACCTGTTAGGCTTTTTGGGATGCACCTACAATACAAGAGCTGTGTAGGGCTGAAGAACTTGCAACCGTAGTTGTAGGGTGAGGGATGCCATGATCTGTGTCTTTGATGAGCAATGAATGAACTTGTGTGACTATATTTGACAAAATTCAATATGAGAAAACGGACAATGTAATGCTTAGTTTTGATTATATACATTCCGAATTTAGTTTGTAGCCTCCTAACACTGAAGATCATAATACTCATAATAAACATATGTTTATATTCTTTTATATAGAAGAAATAAAAGAAACCGATGTCTAATTCAAGAGAATCTAGCTCCGCTAGCTATTTGAATAGACCACCCTAGTTTGTACTTTGTAGTGATAAAATCAAACCGGATATGGTTGGCGACTGAAAATCGAAGTACACCAAATTTTGCAGAAATATAATTGGCTTCCACAAGAAATACAACTTTGCTTCGATTCATGAAACTTTCCAGATCGATATCCAGCTTTCAGCTGTCCCTTTATCGCTTCCCTATAGCTTTAAGAAGAGCCTCGCTGATCATCCAGGGCACGACGGCACCGGAGCCAGCAAACTGCAGGAATTGAACAGAAACAACAGCATCACTAAAACAAACTCTGCAACCAAGAAGTCAAGGGTGAGCTACACAACTGCTAACCAGAGCAGTATGTATTGCAATTGCCATGTCTTAATTAGATGGTGGTGATATACCTGAGCTCGTATCTTGAGGCCCATAAAGCCATCTGGTGCCGAAGCCTGAACCGAGTGAACGTCCAAATGGAGGCTCTTGATGGCGTTGAACACCCGTGTCATCAGGAGCTCCTCCCACCAGCATTGCACCTCCAGGAGCACGTCCCTGTCCGAGACGGTGACGGTGACGTTGCTGGTGCCGTCCTTGGGGAGGACCCAGGGGTGCTCCTTCTCCACGTCACCGCCGAACTCTGGGCTCTTCCTCTTGGAGCCAGCAGAGACTTTCTTCCTGACACTCTCATTGCCAATGCCACGGGGCCTTGTAGTTGTAGGCCTTTCTGTTGTTTCGGATGGGCGCGACAGAAGTTCCCTACTGGATTCCAGCTCTTCTACCCTTCGCTGAAGCTCCTTGAGGTAGGCTATCGTTTTGGCGAGGATCGACGCTTTGTCCACCTGCCAAGAAAAGGTGCCTCCAATTTCGCAAAAAAAAAGAAAAGAAAAGGTGCCTCCAAGTCTTTATACAAACAAACGTTCCCAAATCAACAAGTTTTTCTTACCTTGTGAATGGACGGAACCAATGACTTGAGAACGAGGAACATCTCGTTGAGCTTCTCTCGGCTCTTTCGCTGTGACATGACATGATTCTTGATGCCACTTATTTCCTGTGCTGTTCCCGTCGTGCCCCCGCCACCACAGTTCGCCCAAGCTCCGCCGCCGGCCACCACTTTCTTCAGCAATTTCTGCGGCTCTTGGATGACCGGCACCGCCACTTCATCGGAGCACGACTGTGATCTCGTCCAAGCCATGAAACTGGTCGCGCGAGAGCCGTCAACTGGTGCGCTTGATGAGGTGTCGGCAGCGTTGTTAGTAGTAGCCCCCGGGACGGCGGTGGCTTCGGGGACGACGTCCATTTCCTCCCAGAGGCTGTAGAAGTCGTCGATCTCCTTCGTGATGTGCTCCAGGCTTGCATTGAACAGGCTCTCGGCTTCTCCTAGCTCCTGTCCGTGTCCCCCGGCGGCAGTCATCGTCTCCATGGCATTGTGACCGAGGTCCTCGAACACAACAATGTCTGCGGCCTCGCCGGCTTCGTTTGCTGACGGGTTGGAGCTCGGCTCTTCCAAGTATGTCGGACATTGCGGCTCCAAGAAAGCTGCGGTTGCTCGGCTGACCAAGTCCGGGTCCTCCGGCACCTGGCAATATCATTTAGTTTGGTGATACTAATATCATTGTAAAATTTCTCGTTTTCGCTTTTCAGATAATGTAGTAGTATGGTATCTATACATACCGTATCAGTTGTACCCAGCTCAAGCACGCCACCCATAACCGGGATGCAGACGATTGACTGCAGAAATTAAATACGATCCAGGATTCAGATAATGTTGCAGTCTGAAATCTGTGGACTACGCAGTCTGAAAGTGCCCTGTGTGATGTTTCATGGAAAGTGCTTACCTGAATGAACGCGCTCTGCTTGACCGTAAGTAGGCACCCAAGGCCACACATGCAGGTACCCAAGTTCATGATGATTCAACAAAGATCGCAACCGACTAGTGAAAAACATGCATGAAAGGCAATAATAGACAAGACGCGGTGAACGGGAGAATGCAGAGCGGTCGATCTTGACCGATCACCGTCGTCAGAACTGAGAAACACGCATGCATACCTTGGCCAGGATCGCGCGGAGGAAGACTTTGCTGCTGGCGAGGTGCGCGTTGCACAGCCAGACATGCTCGTTGCTCGCGAAACTCCTGCCGGGCAACCTGTGGTAGCACACAAAACGCATGCCATGCACCCGAGTGACGAAGACAGGCCACGAACCAAAAAAATGTTGTCATGACGGGCATCACGAACAAAAAAATCGATCGATTACCCTTGGCCTGGCCGGAAGGCGTAGGTCATGCAGACCAGGTAGTACAACTCGGTGTCCCCAAGGTCCTCCGGCGACAGCGAGCCGACCGGCCGCGCCGCGCGGCGGTCACACTCGCCGGACAAGAGGGCCTCGTACAGCTCCCGGAGCTGCTCGCTCCTCTGCATCACGAGCTGGTCGGCTGTCAGCTTCACGGAGTTGGAGACCATCCTCGTCTTCACCTCGCCGTTGTAGAACCCGTCCGTCCACGTCAGCACCCTGCAACTATGTTTTCTCACGTAAGAGCAAGATCAATAATAGAGCTAAATGCTTGACTATAAATTAAGTTATCATATTCAAGTTAGGGCATGTTCAACGCATATACAGGGTTGTCTCTATGGTTATAAGAACCACGCAGACAGCTTGTAAGGTGGACCGTCTATTTGGATGTGTACTAATATATATATATATATACACACACATTCATGATCAAACATGAACAAAATCTGTGTATTTCATTTTGTTGCTTTATGACACAAAAATAACCGCAAATAAATGAGACGAATACAATTATGATATTTATTTAGAATCATCGACATAGTAGGATATGCATAGTAATATAATATATTATGTTGCTGCTTGTTTGGTATATGTTAATTATAATATTTCCTTAGAAGATTTTTTAGAATCATATGTGTATGTATTGCTTTTTTTATACAAATAAGATTTTCTTAAGATTATCAAATAAAGGTCCCAACAGTTAGCAGGAAGCCGGACATGCACATGCACATTCCAACAAACGAGTAGTGCTCCTGTACTCCTAGTACATCCCTACTCCGGCTCTGTGTCCTGGGTACAATGGCAGGCGACGCACGAGATCGGACGAAGTCCTCCTCGTGCGGTCTATGACAACCACCACCCAAAATAACAGATCTATTCGTCTTTTGATAGCGTTACAGACAAAAGATTCAATACATATTTTTGTCTTCTTCAACAATAAGACCCAAAAGGTAACCTTTTCTGCAAACGGATCTCCAGGAGAGAGGATACTCAGATTTTGGTTATGCCTCTCATAGCATTCAAAATGGGTCTTTCATATAGGTACTCTGTTGGAGGCTATAGGTATTGTGTTGGAGACCTATTTTGGGTTTGGGTTCCGCAATGAGTCTTCAGTTGGAGACAGCCTCAAGAGAAGATGATACGTACGACGGGTTCTGCAGTGTCGGTAGGTTCTGGGAGCAGAACAATCTAGACACAGGGCCGTCTCTAGGAGACAAGAATATATTATACAGACAATTAAAAAGACAGGTTATGCAACCCACGGATGAGGGTCGTCTCTAAGCAATTTAATGCTTTGCATATAGCGACCCGACCTCTACTGAGATCCCGCCCTTCTCTGAGTGCCTTGAGACCGTGCCCACGGTGCTGCCGAAGATTGGGTGCCGGCGAAGAAGAAGAAGAATGGAGCTTAGATGGCCTACTTCACCGGGATATGTATATGGAGATGAATTTGGCGCGAGCGTTGCCTCCCCGCGCGCCCAAACTCAATCGCGCGCGCTAGCGCTCGGGATCTGCGCATCATCGAGACGGAGAGGTGGCTCATACAACGCTGCTCACTCCGTCTTCTCCGTATCGGAGCACGAGATAGGTCCGTCGCTTCACGAGACGGCGGCGGCTGCGTCTCTAGGCTTCGACATGGTTCTTTTGAAAAAACAACGACAAAGGGACGGGGCAAGGGACCCGTTGT
This sequence comes from Miscanthus lutarioriparius, assembly GCA_904845875.1. Taxonomy (NCBI): domain Eukaryota; kingdom Viridiplantae; phylum Streptophyta; class Magnoliopsida; order Poales; family Poaceae; genus Miscanthus; species Miscanthus lutarioriparius. Next base: position 158,758 of record CAJGYO010000081.1, read on the forward strand.
ACATGCCCTGAGATGAGGGCGGTTCTCTCCCTCCTCATTTAATTGTGTCTAGGAAGGACTAATATGCAAAAAAGCTGGTATATAGACAGGGTAATAATTGGCGACAATAGTTGTCTTCTATTTGTTTATAAAAGATTTTCTTTATCCGTGCGATCCAATACTAGAGGAGCTTGCCACCTCGCTTGTCGTGAGCCGGCCAACAGGAGCACCAGCGCCTAGGTGCCCGCCTCTCAGGATGTGGAAACATCGTTGGTGGACACCCGTTCTCCCACGAAGGCTGTCCAACAGACGACAAACTCGCCTCTGTTGTCGCCTGTGCAGGAGCAATCAGAAGTCACACCGCCGTGGGGGACAACTCGGCGTCGTGGATGCCGAGGCGCGCCCAGAGAGCACCATCCCCCCAGGCGCGAACGCGACACTCCTCCGTAGCCCATGAGCCCAGCGCTGGCCAACATCGGGGCAACCACCCTGGGACATGCGACGGTCGTGGCTGTGATAGACGCCATCGATCGCACTCCATCATCTCAGACGGCCTCAGCTGACAGACTCCTCAAATGCTTCACCGAGCGAATCACAAGGAGGAAGCAACCGCCACTCCTGGAGCTACCTGAAGATGATACGATCCATAACGAACATGCACTGCCCACGCTCCCCACGCGAAGCAAGCGGATAGCGACGCAGAGCATATCTCATATCCGGACATCCAAGCAAGGTGAGTACCTTGTCATGAAGCGCCTGGGACTAACCAGCGGGATGCCATCTCCGTCGACATCGGCTAAGAAGGCGTACAAAGAATTTTCAACGGCGACCCCGCTCATATGCAGGCGCTGCGTGAGTTGTTCCTAGTGGACGATGAGGCGGGCGCGCACAAGCAGCGCCGCTACCACTCGGGAGCCCGGGCATAGGCCTCCTAACCGGCGTCGCAGTTTGGGTTGATCACTATCCAATGTAACAGCATAGCTTATAGTATACTAGGGAGGGTCTGAGCGTCCATGTATAACTTTATTGACTCCTAAGGCGCCGCTAAGGCATGTTGTATTGAACATGTTCTCTACCTTAATACAAAGAGGCGTAAACATTTTGTGTGATCGAGAAAAAAAGATTTTCTTTATTATTATAGCCTTATAGGGTACCATGTCTCACACTATGGGTGGCGCCAGTGGGTATTCTAGGTATTCTTATAATACCATTATTTTGGTTAAAGAAATAAATATGTATGTCACATGTTAGCATATATGCCTTGTATTGTGAAAGAAAGCTATGAAAACAAAGAAAACAAACTTCCACAGCCACAACGAATCCTCCTTGCTCTGAATTTATATGGCCTTATATATTATTGCATATTTTCATTGCACAATTTTGTTTATATGGAACACCCTGATGCATCATCGTGGCTCCACCAACCTATTTCCCCCTCACACTTTATCTCGGTCCACCACTGCCTAGGCTCTCGTGCTTAGTTTGTTTCTCGCATGAGAGCTAAGTTTTCCCCTCTTTTCTCTTCTTCATATCAGTAGAAATACTGACTAACTTAGCCCTTGTTTAGTTCGCGAAATTTGGATTTTGGGGCTACTGTAGCACATTCGTTTTTATTTGGCAAATAGTATCCAAACATTGACTAATTAGGCTTAAAACGTTCGTCTCGCAATTTCCCACCAAACTGTGCAATTAGTTTTTCTTTTCGTCTATATTTAATGCTCCATGCACGGGCCGCAAACATTCGATGTGACAGGTACTGTAGCAACTTTTTGGATTTTTGGGTGCAACTAAACAAGGGCTTAGCTATAAAACCATGATCGTACTTGTTATTGTTATAAATAGTTGTTATTATTATATAGTTGTGACTTTCGAGGGAGAACTTTCCACTGTCAATGACTCTCGCGGCTGCAGTTTCTTCTAACGCATCTACTATGGTTATACTGTATGACACTGTAGCAAAAGCTTTTTTTCCCTCTACAACCCAAAATGAACTAGCAAGTAGGTAGCAAAAGCTTTTCTCTCTCTACAACCCAAAATGAACTAGCAAGTAGGAGAAACTGGTGAAGCCAGGTCAGATGGGCTTCGTTGATTTACTACAGTAGCACTATAGCGCGATACAGTGCATAAGCTGAAGCCCCCACAAGCTCACCAAAAGGCCCTAAAATAATAAGTTTTTTATCCATTAATTTAAAGTCCAAGAGTCAGATGCATCCGTCTTTCCTTGTTTAATTTTATCTAAATCTCATGTACGTACAACCAAAAAAAAGGAAGAGCGATGAAATAAAAATGGAGTCCCGCTTCCGTGCCTCCTGGTGTGCCCAAATAAAGGATGCTGGTTGCTTCCGGTTTCTCTAGGGACTATGCATTTGGAGGGATTTTTTTTATTTCCTTGAGTTACTTAATTATTTCACTAATTCCTAAAATTCATCTAAATAAATCAATGGCTCAGATTTATTTAGATTATAATATAATATAAATAATATAATATAATATAATATTAAAAGTCAAAATTTCTGCCATCAAACTTTCGTCCCGCCCAATTACGAGTCCAGCTCAATACGATAGCCTTTCATCCGATCATCCACCCGCGGCGACTTTTATCAGTCTCTTCTTTTCTTTTGAAAAATGCTATCCAACGACGGACGGTTGGACACTCGATTTCAGCTCGCTCGCGCGCCCTCTCTTTCTAGCCTCTCTCTTCTTCTTCAATTCTGACGGTCTTAGACCAGGCGGTGGAGACGGTGGGAGGGCAGCGTCCGGGTCTTGGCGGCGAAGGCGGTCGGGCTAGGTCGGGGTGGAGGTGCCTATGGGCGGAGCTCGCTGCGGAAGAATGAGGGAGGAGGGGAAGAAGGAGGTCGTGCCCGCGGCAGGGCGGTGGGCAGCCGCGGAGGTAAGAAGGAAGAACAGTGAAACAAATTGAGTGCTCCTCACCTGTAAAACTTTCTGAGTGCTGGCCAGACACTTCCTTTCTTTTTTGCTGTGCATGTTTGGGATTTCTGTTTCTTTTCGGGTGTGGTCGTTCGTCCTGTGTCCATTTCTTCCTGTGCCCGTCCGGTGATATTTTTCAGTTTTTTTTTCGGTCCGTTTCTCCCAGTATCCGTTCCATAACTTTTTGTCCTCCATTTTTTTTCATGTTTTGTTCCGTGGACTTTTTCTTTTTCTAATATTCCCTGATTTTCGTTTGTTAATTTTTTTTTGTGTTTCATAGGATTTCCTGTCCTTTTCCATGCCCGTTCCACGACTCTTTTTCTGTTATTTTTCCTTTCGGACGTGCTGGCGCCTGGACGTCAGACGAGATAGGATTCCATCGGACAGCCGTTTCCCGCGCGCGCCTGCACAGCCTACTCCATGTCAGCTAATTCTCCCTGCCCGTGTGCACATCGCACCGTCATAGCGTCCTTACGACTCGCTCGCAATTTGCCCCGTTCGCCTCGATTGGACCCGCCCCGATCCACGCACCCCGCCCCCATCCGTTCGCCCCGCCCCGCAGGCGCACCCCGCCCCGTCGTGTCCCCCCAACCGCCGGCCCCCAGTGCTTCGCACGCCACGTCTGCCGGCCACCGGCTCGCCGCGCTCCATTTCTCGGCGTCCGTGCCCCTGACTCTCCGAACAGCATGAAACACGTGCAACATGAAACAGAATGCAACATACATCTGAAATAGATAAAACATCTAGAAAATACACTTGCAACATATGTGTAAAAACATATGCATCATACAGATAGAACACTTGCAACTTGCAACATGAAAACACTTGCTGCAACAGAAGACTAGAATAAATGAAATATTTGGAAAATAGTGTTGCAACATATGTGTGAAACATATGTAACATCCAAATCAAACTTGCAACATACGTTTGGAACAGATAAAACATTTTGAACAAACTCTTGCAACATGTCTCTGAAACACTTGCAACATCCCCCTATGTACTTTTGCAACATCTATATGAAACAACCGCAATATACCTCTGAAACATCTGAAACACTTGAAACATATATTTGCAACATAGGGGGAGCGCCTGTACCGGTCAATTCCGGGCGAGTGGTGGCTCGCGAGCACCACTAGCATCTAGCACAAGCAGCGCGCGTGAGCACCACCACCACCAGCACCGGGTTTGGGTCGAGCGGGCGGGCGGTGCGCGTGACAGGCGGAGGGAGCACCACCAGCACCAGTGCGCGCGACGTGAGGGGGCGAAAGGCGCACGCGAGCGGAGACGGATGGGGCGCGCGGTAGCAGCGAGGGGAGTGTGCGTCCGCGTCCAGGACGGGGCAGCCGCAAGGAGCTGTGATCGGGGAGGAGGAAGCAGAAGGAATAAGGACGGGTGATTTTTTAATAAACTCACGGGCACAGCGAGTGGTGGGATAAAAGCACAAGCAACGAGGCGGTGGGCCTGTGGGAGCGTCCGATGTTTTGCTCGTGTCGGACATAAGACATGTAGCATTACCGTTTTCTTTTCTCAAGTATCTCCTAGTTTTTTAATAAACATAGAAATGTTTTCCTTTCTCAAGTATCTCCTGGTTTTTTAATAAACATAGAAAAATAAATAAATATAATATTATGAGTATTTGATTGAATCGTTAGCTCTTTCGTAATAAATAAATATCCCGACCACTAAGTTGTTGGTATAGTTTTATTTGGGAATAAATTTTATTTTTGTTAGAATCTAGATTAACTGATGGTCTAACTAATCAAACCGTAAACTGAAATCTTAAGCAGTTTGTTATAATGTTATCCAATCTAATCTATATATGTTATATATCTTTATGGATACCTAATATTAAAAAGCAAAGGGATTCTTCCGACTGTTTTTTTTATACTTTCCACAGCATCTTGTCTGCGATTATGATTCACAACTCATGCCCATACGAATTAAAATGGCACCTGTCCAGCGACAATATAATCTCCCTGTCCTGCGTATGACCTGAACTCTCATCTATATTTATACGAGTTAGAACAACACATCCAACAATGGTAGAGTCAGACTCAAATATCATTATTAACACTTTACCCGAAGTTCCAGAAAACTAGAAACCAAATATCAACTCCATGTATATCATTATTAACACTTTACCCTGGTTGATGAGTGCTTGAAATGGACCAGAAGAGGGCATAGGTCCAGTTGATGCTCCTCGCGGCTGCAGCGAGCTGGTTCCTCAACTGCCTCTCAGCAGGCTGCTGCAGTTCTTCCTGAACCTGGGAAGCTGATAGTGCCATCGCGCGCCTTACTGTACCCCTTCACGCAGAAGCCAGATGTGTTACAATAAGCGACGACGAAGAAGCTAAGATCGAATATAACACCACCAGCTCGTGCAATTGGCAAGTAAGCAAGTAACCATTTCCATTTCATACCTGATACTGTAGGAGTGTTGGCTCTATGTGAAGGAACCACACAAAGAGAGCACAGCTTGATTCTAGCTCAAAGTAGCTAGAGAAGCAGCGGAACAATGCAAAAACTTTCATGCAACGGTGGACAAGAATCGGAGGAGCTCCCTTCCGCGCCAAGGGGAACAACGCCTATGCTATCAAGACCTTTTCAAGATATACAGTATATGGGTGGAAGCAGGCATATATAGGCATGCATCCGTGCACATATATGCCTGCAGATATGCCACGAACCTTGGAATCCAAGATGGGTTTTTGGAGCTCTAATAAGTGAGACCGAGGAAGACGGTGACGCGCACGTAGTTACTTCTTTTATTAAACGATGATGTAACGGAAGGAGTTGGAGTTCTCTACTTCTACTTGCCTTGCAAAACGAGGGATAGACAAATCGTATTCTAGGACCTTGTAGCGGCGAAAGCATCTTTAATTAGAGACTTCCCTTGATTGGACACTCGTGTCGTCCGCGTCAGTCGTCACACGGTTTGGTAAGGTCTCTCTTTCTTATATAAGATTTTAAGTAGCAAATGTATCCATGTGTTGCAACGGAAACCAATATGTATATGAATCAGTAAACCCAATACAAATGTGTTGTAAATTTAAGTGTTTTTCTTTAAACATGATGCGAACTTGTTTGTGAACCATGTATTGCTTTGCTTTTGCAACTGATCCTGGATGAAGACCGTATAGATATGAGCTATATGGATAGTACACTAGGATGATTGAACTTACTACTGTACTAGGGTTTAGATTGAGCACGATCGATGGATGGCAGCTTAGCCTAAGCACTCGGCCTGACCGAGGAGTGGTCCTAACACTTAGTGCATTACTTTCATGTATTACTTTCATGCATTACTTTCTTGTCTTAGCTTAGCGATGTTTTAAATAGTGTTTTCTTTAAACATGATGCGAACTTGTTTGTGAACCATGTATTGCTTTGCTTTTGCAACTGATCCTGGATGAAGACTGTATAGATATGAGCTATATGGATAGTACACTAGGACGATTGAACTTACTACTGTACTAGGGTTTAGATTGAGCACGATCGATGGATGGCATCTTAGCCTAAGCACTCGGCCTGACCGAGGAGTGGTCCTAACACTTAGTGCATTACTTTCATGCATTACTTTCTTGTCTTAGCTTAGCGATGTTTTAAATAGTGGACTAAGACATTTAGCGTCGGCCTCCACCAAAACATATAAAAAGCTATACCGGAAGCTATTTCATTTAGCAGATTTATAGGAAAAACATTAAAATTATTAATTAATTATACAGGGAAACATTTAATTTAACTAAGTAAAATTTTATTAACACAAATACTCAAATATATGCATGTACAAGATCTGAGAGAATATGTTTACATTCCATTACTTGACATTCATCATATCGATCTACATATTCATTCTTTATGACGATGAATATTCAAGCAGTTCAATAATTATTGGTAGTTTATTACATAAGTAAAGAACATAAAGGAGAGGCGTAAATTATAGTCCTTTAGACTAAAGAATGAATATCCACCTCAGTCAGGATTAGTATTGCTAAATATATATTGCATCTAAACCAAATAGCGGTGTTTAGTGGAGCTAAAATATAATTAGTGGCATAATAGTAGAAGAATTGACAATAGCATAGCGGTAGGCCCTACGAAAACCTATAGCGAAGCTATAGCTAGCTATTTAAAACCATGTAGCTTAGAGCTTTGCTTGTTGAGTGCAAGTTTGTTTATGTGATGATTAGGTTTACTTAGGCCCTGTTTGGCAAGGCTTCACTTCACCGGTTGTTGGAAGAATTAGCTCCAGCAATACCTAGCAGCTATTCGCGTAAGACAAATCAACTGGGTAGCACACAAGACACAAGGATTATATTGATTCGAGCACGTGGTTCCCTATGTCTAGTTGGTTCCCTATGTCTAGTTGGGAGTAGCTTCTCTATATTCATAAGCTCGGTTAGTTACAAGGCTTGTTGCATGTAGCTATGTGCTACAATGTAGAAGATGGGATCTCAATCAAGAGGCCCCTACCCCTCCTTATATAGGCCGGGGGTAGGGTTACAGTAGGTCGGATTGGCTCACAGATTGATTTCCTAGTTTGTTACATGGAATGCACAACAGAATGATTCTTCCTATCACCTAGGTATGACGGCGCTAGATATCCTCAGAATGAATTGATCTCCAAGTTGATGGATTCACCTAGCCTTCGTGGGCTTCATCCTTCGCCGTCTTCGGCCCGACAAACAGGCACAGATTGGGTTACACAGGCAATGAAGGTACCCTAGGCCCATAGATTCTACAGTAGCCCCCGTAGGACGTAATGACAAGCTAATCGAATAGCTCTTGTCCCTCGAGTGCTGCATCCCCATGTAATCCTCGGGTACCGTAGGTCTCGATCAACATTCCTCAAGTGCCGAGGTCTTCAAGTTGATGGCATTAGCTGCCCTCGACTATCGGGTGGTTTATGTATTCTGCTTTAGGTGCAGAGGTCGCCTCTCGGGTGTCAAGAGTTATTTGTGTGAGAACATCTTGCACATAGGGGCTTTGATTCCCCAAGTGCTCGAGTGCATGCATGGATCTTGGTCATCGCACGTCATTATGTCCTGTTTGAAGAAAAGGATTGACATGACAGGAATCCTGATCCGCCTCGAATCCTTCACATGTACTGTCATGCTCGTGATCCACCTCGGTTGCTGTACTAGTAGCCTGGTGAAGGGAGACACCTTTCTTCCTGACCTTCCTGCTAAAAAGGAAGAAGGTAACAAAGTTTTTGGCAAAAAGAAATTGCTTGTATGGAAATGTATTATTGTTACCTGGGGCTCAACTCGGTTAGAGTCTTTTTTTTCCACTGAGCCGGATACTTCCTTCGAGTTCCATTGCTCTGATGAGACCTTTGATTAACGCAAGTATACCGACTGAGGGTGTGGGGCGACACCCCTTGGACTTAGAAGCCCGTGGTCTACAATGTCTCACTTTATAATCCACCAAGGCAAATAATGAACACGTGAGCAGCTAGTGGCATTTGCGCATGTTACTCTTCGAGCTAGTAATGGGTAGAATGGGTGAAAACCCGTGCCTTAGTATAAGACACGGCAGGACAAGCCTGAACATCATGGGCATGTTATTAAACTATTTTTGAGAGCTCGTACTTTAGTCAGAACTTAATCAATCATTTTTCTGGTTTCCCTAAGGGGCATGCATCCTCCGAGATTATGTACTTCGAGCTCGTCCAAATATTCAAGAGATTTATATGACACTTGGTGTTTTTTGAGCCAAATTGGTGGCCCTCCTGAATTCCCCTAACTCTGGTGATGAATGGGTCGGTAAAAATTACCAATAACACCAGTTGAGGGGTGCAAACTGGACTGAGTACCCGGCCCAAGTATTGGACCGCTCAGGTGCGCTAGCTTAATGTGACAGTTCATCAAATTTGGGGCAGCTAGGCCCCATGGTCACCGCAGTTACACATGTGGATTCGTTCTTGCCGAAGTCGGAGCATCGGTGTTGTGGAGTCGAAATCGTGGCAAGCATTGTTGTTCGTCGGGTGTCACTGAGTGTGAGGTCTCCGGTGGCTCCGGTAGACTCAAGAACATGAAGAACTCAAAGATCGCACGAGGGACACAGAGGTTTATCCTAGTTCAGGCTATCGGGACCCTACATTTAGTAGTTTGATGATCTTTGTATTCAAGAGCACCCAAATCGGGGGGTTACAACAGAGTGTAAGAGGGAGATTTGGTAGGGGATCGCTCAGTGCTGATCCTAGGCTCATCGGCGATGAGGTATCCTCCTCATCAGAGAGGAGGAAGACGATGGAAAGGGTGAAGGAGCTCTCGGTGCAGAGCTTGAGCTATTCGGTTGTGAGGACTCGAGTGATCAGTTCTCTCTTCGACCTCCTTTTGTCCTCCATTCACCCTCCCTTCATCCTCCTCCCTCTGTAGGGTCTAATCTCCCCTTATATATCGAGGTAGGTTGAGTACATGGCGGTTTGGGGGGTCTAGTCTACGCTCTATGTGCATTGGAGTCCAGGTGGGGCTTGTAGTAGCGCGGATGGACCTTGGCATTGTCGTGGAGCTAGAGAAGCCTTGAGCGTCATCCAGCTGCTCTGTTCTCATGCTCTGACCATCAGGCTTTGTTGGCTTGGACCAGCCTCCACCAGGTGAACCTTCTAGAGTCTTCCTTGGTGGCAAAGGCGTCTGGCTTGAGGGGCTGACGAGCGGTCTAGAGAGCCCCTGAGCCCCTAAAGCTAGCGGAGGGGTTGTGTCCCCTTGTGTCATGACTTGTGTGTGACCCTATCGGAGGAGTGGTTGATAGCATTGCGCCTGCTGTGCGGCCCTAGGGAGCCCCCTAAGCCTTGGGCGCTTAGGGAGCTTGTTGCTAGCTCAGGCCTTGGTTTGCGCTTAAGGTCGGGGCCAAGGATTGGGATTAATGGCAAAGGCGTCTGGCTTGAGGGGCTGACGAGCGGGCTAGAGAGCCCCTGAGCCCCTAAGGCTAGTGGAGGGGTTTTGTCCCCTTGTGTCATGACTCGTGTGTGACCCTGTCGGAGGAGTGGTTGATAGCGCTGCGCTTGCTGTGCGGCCCTAGGGAGCCCCCTAAGCCTTGGGCGCTTGGGGCGCTTGCTGCCAGCCCAGGCCTTGGCTTGTGCTTAAGGTCAGGGCCAAGGATTGGGATCAAGCTCCCGTCGATCAGGAGTGGGCAGGCCCTCAAGCCCTGAGCAGAGGCAAAGGCATGCTCGGGCTCTACCCAGTCCTTTGCCGGAAGGTGCGTGCGAGTGCACCTGAGGGGTGTAGCCTCGGAGCCCTAGAGTGGACCTAGAGGGATCGGTCGGGGGGTCCTTCAATAGAGAACCTCTTGTCCAGGGAGTTGACATACCCCTATGTTATGATCTCATCAGTCAGCATTGGCGGCTCATCTCCCCATGCATGTTTCTTCTTAGAAAGTGTGCTCCTTAGAGACCATGAGGATGTGGCCTTGCCTTATCTCTCATTGTCCCTCGGTGAATCTGCTAGAAGTCCATCTGCTATCCTGCATCCCCTGCTATAAAAATAGAGGAGCAAAGGATAGTCAGTACGATCGTGTTTCTGGTTTGCAAACTCACCTTCTTTCTTGCCATCTCCTTTGTCTCAGTGCTTTGTCCTATAGATTTGATCCATGGTAGAGGAAAGCACACAAGGGAGGAAGCTTCATCATAGTTAATGGAGGAGAGGGTGTTTGGAGGCCCTCCTCATCTCCACGCCATGCTGTGGCATGCCAAGTAAGCATGGATCATGCCCTTCTTTTTACTTCGGAGGTCTCGGTGTTCTCCTTTTATACAGTGCCATCTTTGCCATCACATCTTCCTATCAGCGAGGAGGGTGCTTCATTGGAGCAGCAACCAAAGCCCTAGCCCCGATGCCCTGTGGGCTCCTATTTCGGCTTGTCAAGCGGTGGGAAGGAGGATGTCCTCTTCTGATTCCTCTTTCATCCCTTGTAAAGGATGTTTATGCCACTTCCCCCATCCATTAGGACCTTTGTCATCCTCACATTCTCCACCATCGCGCTAACCACCAGAGGAAATTGGCCTACCTCCATAATGTGATCAGGGTTGTCGCTTCTATCGAACGTAATCGGTCGCTCGGACCAGCGTAGGTAGATCGAGGTAGACAGGGTGGCAACATAGACCTCCCGATGCGTGAGCTTCTGGTGTCAATGGTCCTTGTAGGCCTCCAGGCCACCAAAGATGAGCATCATGTCTTCAACATTTGGAAACTTGTCCTAATCATTGCCGCCCTCTCTCCACTTGCGTTTGTTTAGGCGGTCACCTTTCGCAGCCTCCTTGTCACTGTTGGTGGTCCTTAACTCCCATTTGTAATCGCCAAATAGCATATAAAAAGAACTCATATGAAACACCAGACTTAGAATTATGACTTATAACTAACCAATTCCACTAGTTTTGGTGGTTCATCATTTATAGGAGGACATGTCGGGATTACATAGAAAGTGTACCTAAAGTATACAAAAGAACATAGCAAAACACATACCCAGCATGAGCCCAAGGGGGAGCATGCCTATTACCAGGCAGATCAGGGCCCAGGCGCATGGATCCATGAGCCATATTCGGAGCAAACCACTTCCAATCTGCACCAAACCCACATAGGCCCACTCATGAGGTCCAAAAGAGAGCACCAACCGAAGATGGGCACAATTGGGCTCAGCCAGGGTGCGGCCACACCCCTAGCTGACCCAACTAGCCCCATCTTGCATGGGCCATCTCTTACCACCTCTCCAAATATGGTTGCATGGGTTTGGTCGGTAAATTAAATTTGCAGGAGGGCGGTTTGCTCAAGTTATGAGGGGATCAAGGGCATATTGCAAGGAACCTCCTCCCATCTCCACCTATAAAAGGAGGCCTCCCCTTCCTCATTTGAAACACACACAAGAAGAGCACAAGCAAGAGCTTCACTCCAAGGGCTTAGGCCCTAGCTAGCTAGAGAAATGTAGTAGGGAGAGATGTAAGGGTGAGTTCGGGGAAGTGTCGAACTTGTCGATATTCTCCCCAAGCTTGTACCTCGATGAACACAGGCTTTGTACCTCAATGGATATCTTAGTAAGTGTTCGTGATTCTTATAGCTCTAAGTTTTTTGATTAGTTAAGCTTTACTATTATTTGCTTGCGGGTTCGTCGTCCGTTCTTGTAGCGGATACTGTAGTAGAGGGCCCTCATAAAGATGGATAACCCTGATCAACGCTAGAGTAGTAGTCGATAGCATAGATGTGATGTCTAGGCTAGTGGCTACCTTCATTTGCCTTGTGCTCCACAGTTGAGGGGTAGGTGGTAGGTGGTGACAACCCTGTCCGTCCTTCGTAACCCCCCATGTTTAGGTTTGGCATAGAGTTAATGGCCGGTATCGCCTGGCAGACCAGGTGTGCTCCGGTGCCCGAGATTGGTAAGTAAAAATAGAGTTTATCTGTCCTTAGACCCTCAAGCCATAGGAATCCATCTCTTCCCTTATCAGCTATCTTTGTGTTGTCCTTGGATGAATTAGCTAGAAGAAATACCTCTGTTCCCTGTGGAAAATACGATACCCTGAATGCTTCCAGGTGAAAGCAATAACGGTAATCCCGTACGCTTGCGGATTAATTATGTAAACGTTAAGAAATACCAACACTTGCCCTCTTGCGCAACCTGCTTCTTATATGACTTGCAGTTTTTGGCAAGATGGGTGATCGAAAAGCTGTGATTCTAGCAAGGGTTGTTCATGATCTTGCCAAACTTATCCCGATTGTTTTGCTTTTGCTTGCCACCGCGACTCTTCTCGGTGTTGTCGATGAACTCCCCCTTCTGTTGTGGTCCTTCTTCCCTGAAAAAGTAGGGTCGACGAGCTTATACTTGCCATTGCTGACGTTGATAGTGTCTTCACCCTCAGCATGCTCGTAAGCGAGGTCGAACATCTCCTGACAGTGATATTCTTCTGTCGACCTTTGTTGTGAATGAGAGCCTCGCTCTTTACACCGGTCATGAAGGCGTTGATGATGTTGGAATTGAGGACATCTTGAAGTTGATTCTTGTGCTTGGTGAAGCACCAGATGTAATCATGTAGGGTCTCCTTCGCCTCGCGCTTGCACCCTAGGAGTTCCCAAGCAATGCTAGGCTTGGTGTAAGCTCCATTGAAGTGGTTGTAGAACTTACACTCAGTGTTAGCGCAGCTATTAATGGTACCTTCCCGCAAATGGTTTAGCTAGGTTCTAGCTGAGTCAGTGAGGAATAGCAGTAGATACTGGATCATGAAATTCAGGTCTGGTGCAAACACGGCTTTCATGTCGAGCTGGTAGTAATGACGAGATCCTAACATATGGGTATGTTAAGCCTTAGGATCAATGGTTCCCGATCGACCCCTCCAGGATCACCTGGGGGCTCGAGGGCTATACCCATCGGGTATGCTCACGCACACCCTCCGACGAAGAAACCTGACCGAGTCTAGGCACGGCGCAGCCCCCGCATAGGGCTCGGGGGCTCACCCGGGCCTTGGGCTCTCGATCGACGACACACTCGAGATTAGGCCTTGGCTCTAGCCCGGCTTGCGACTCTAGCCAAGGCCCGGGTGCAAGAAGACAAGCCCCAAGCCATCGAGGCTTAGGGGCTCCCAGACGCCAAGCTCCGAGCGTGGCCTTGCCGGCCACTTCCATGATAGGGTCACGCACGGGGTATGACACAAGAAGACAAGCTTCCCACGGCCTTTAGGGGTTGGGCGGATCCTAGGACCATGCGTCAGCCCCTAGAGCCGACCTCCTTTGTCACCAAGAAGACTCTAGAAGGCCCACCTAGGGGAGGCCGGTCCAAGCTGACATAGCTTGACACGCAAAGTGTCAGAACAGAGCTGCCGAACGATGCCTAAGGCTTCTTCAGCTCCATGACACCACCGTGGTCTATAGAGCGTCGCTACAAGACCCTCCTAGACTCCGGTTGTCGGCCCCTCAATTTGAGAGTCCTCAGTGCATCCGTATTTGCGCTAGGATCACGCACAAATACGCACTAATCACAGGGATGGTACACAGATATATAATAAAAGGTTATGAGATTTATTGATATCTAAAATAAGGTCTACAACAGTGGCCCAAGGGGCGTAGTCATAGGCTACATAGCTAGTGGAAGGCTACTATAACACCCTAGGTGTTAGGCTTGCATAATTTGACTTGCATTGCATGAGCATACTCATCAAGCATTCATAAATAAGCTTTTACATGTGAAACATATGAAACATGCTTTGTTATTTTATGTTTCCTTGTATGTATGCATATGATCATGTATGAAAGAGTGCAAGTGGGTAATGTTAGTCACTAAAACACCTTAGTTACACTTAGGTTGACTAATGGAACATTGTTCATGTAGATCACTTTGCATAATTAAGCTTCTAAGTGATGATTTACATGTTGACCTAGGAAGTATTATGTGTAACCAAAGTATGAAATGCTTGTGTGACCTTAGGAATAGTTTAAACATGTTTAGAATGTCATTATGAACAACTTTGGTATTCATGACTAGGGCTAGTTTGGTCACTAAGTCATAGTTCAAGTGTTAGTCATCATTAAATGTAGTATGTTTGACCTAGTTTGAACTATGTCATAGAGACTTTGCATGGATGTGTTCACTAAAGTAAAGTTGTAGTATTTGATGAGAGGAACAACTTTTATTTTTGGGTCATAGGCTAGTTCAGCTCCTAACATGCTTGAATTTGGCTCACAAGAATCAATATTTCACTGTTTTCTACACTTAGGAAATTTTGCTAAGTCATTTTATCTGACAGTGTCGACGCAGCCAACTTTGTCATGATCTAACTCCCTAACCATTGAGAATTAGGCTTTGGTTTCTTTAGCAAATTTGTAGCTAGAACGTAGCTCTATAATTTTGGTTTTAGCATCGTGCACTAATTCGCAGTGGATCGAGAGATTAAGCGCCTTAGTTTTGCTCCGTCAGTCGCTCGATCAGGCACTGAAGAACGCCGCGCCGCGTCGGGTCATGGCCGACCGGGCACAGAGCATGGCTGCCGGATGGCCGCCGCTAGCCAGCGACGGGCCCTCGACACCGCGCGCTGGCGCTTGATATCTGAGAGCCCCGTGCCTCATTCCCACTCACGCGCACTCCCTCACTCACTCTCCAGCGCCGGCTCACGCTCTCACCGCAGAAAAGCGCAGCGCCGCCAAGCACCATGTAGCTCCACCGTCGCCTCACGCTCGCTCCATCGCGCCATTGCCGCCTCCATCTCGCCCATAGCTTTGCCACACTCCCCTCTACCTCCTCGACCTGATTGCAGCAGCTGGAGAGCTACGGTGAGGGCGAATTCGCCGATTCCGTCCTCGATGGGGATCTCGGCTCCATGGCCGCCTCCACGGTGAGCTCACCACTGCTTGGCTCACGCACGCATTGCTTTTGATTCTTTGCGTTAGAGCTTGGACAGGGTGTAGTGTAGTTGGTCGCACGACGTTACTACGTGTGGTCGCCTCGCTGGCGTGGAACACGACGCGCAGCGCCACCACGCTCTCACCTCCATGCCACCGCGCACGTGGCCAGAGCTCGTCAGAGCATCTCGTCTAGCTTATGTAGTCGCAACAGAGTCACTTGGTCACCCTGGATCTCGTGCGCCTCTCGCCGAGCATCGCCGTGGCCAGAATCGGCCGGCGTACCGCAGCACCACGCCGCCGTGCCGCCATGGCCGGCGACGAGGTGGCTCCTGTGCGTCCGCGCCTCCACCACTTAGGTCAGCCGATGCGTCTCAGTGTGTAGACTCACCGTCGGCGAGATATCGCCGGACGATCGCCGTTGCTCTATTTTTGTATCGCTGACATGCGGGCCCGTCTGACCTGTGGACCCCGGCTGTCAGCGACTCAGTTATAGAAGCTAGTTCATTTATTTCTAGATTTGCATGTAACTTTGAAAAATCATAAGTGGAGTTCTAGATGTCCATTTTTGGTGAACCAAATTTTGTTGTGTTCCTCATGAAGTGTAGTGTTTTGTAAAAATTTGAAATGTATAGTTTCTGATATTTTTCTTGGTGATTAAAATGTATTTAAATAAGTGCTTTTTGAATGTTAGTAAACTTGTAAATTAGATATCTTGAGCTACAAAAATGATAAAATTGTGATTCCAATTTTGTTAGTCTTTTGTTGACATGCTTTAGCTACAAAAAATATTAAGCTTGCAGTGAACTTGATTTAAATATGGTCTTTCTTTTTATCTATTAATAAATGACATTTTCTGAGGAAAATTATAGGGACAAAAATATATAACATATTGCTATACAAATTTTTGTACAGTAGTATGGCACTAATATGAAGCTATAAAAAATATATAATCTGTTGTTTGACACTTTTCTATAGGGTTTACTATTTTCACTAAAATAACTCTAGCTGGCTTGTCATTTTTGCATAGGATGTTATGCATAACCAAATGTTATGAAATTTTCACAGTAGCCTATTGTAAGCACTAGTAAGCCACTGTAATTGTATGAGAATTTATTGTGCACATTTGGTGTATGTTTGTTATTTACCCTAATTTTCTAATTAAATTAATAAAGGCATTTAAGTAATTAAATTGTGATTGACCATGATGTTTTCTATGGTACTTGTGATGCATATGAACTGTTGGTGTTAATGGTGAGGCTTAGAAGCAAGTGATTGTATGCAATTAATTAATTGTTGCTTTGTAATTCAAATAGATGGGTACATGTATAGTTTTAATTGTGTGGATGATTTCATGTTGATAATGGTCTTATCTGTAAAACTTGTTAATAACAAAGTTGTAGATAACTTACTTATCTGTAAAACTTGTTATTTTAAGAGTTTTTGCTGTTACTAGTTTGCTGTCCGCGATGTTTACTTTCCGAACATATTTGATTGACTGATTTGTTTGACCTATATAACTGTTGAATCACCTTGAGAGTATTAAAAGAAAATTGTAGACAATTTCATAAGATTTCCATAATGTCCACAACCATAGGATTTCGATATATATAACTGTAGTTATGGTTAAAACAAGTAGTAGCTATTTTGTAGTTCGGTAAATGAATTGCAGAAGGGCTTGATTAAGTAATCGAGAAGAGATATGCACATACTCAGTAAAATAGGATGCACTTGTTATTACTTTGACACCATGCTGTTGAAATTACTTACCGGGATGCATTCATCACTTCTTATCATATTATACGTGTCGTCATATATGCATTCGTAATATCTTATTCCATGATCATGCATATAGGATCGATCGAGGAGATAACGTTGCTGGAATTCAATGAAGAAGAGGAAGGGGACCAGCAGGAGATTCCTTAAGCCGCAGCTCCCGAAGAAGAGGAGCAGAATCTAGAAGAGCTCCCGGAGTGCCCTGATCATCGCCCCACCTCTTTTCTGAAAGGCAAGCCCAGAGCATTCTAAGTCTTCTAGTGTTTTATAAAATACTACTTGAGTCCTTTATATTTGATGCATTAGGTTATAAGAGTTGATTGGAAACACTTGATGCATGGAACTACCTTGTCTAGATACATAAACCTTTAACCCTGTGTAGGTCTAGGATTGAATATATGCTTAGCCATGTGTCCGTGTAAAAAGTGACCAACAAGTAAATATTTGTAGTTTTGCCGTACGTTGTGATCGGAAGTGGCCTAGCACTCAATGACACTAGGTTTATACTGGTTCAGGCAACATGTCCTACGTCCAGTTTGAGTCGGTTGGTGACTTTATTCCTGACCCCAGGTGCTCAAAGTTTGCAGTGGGGTTACAGACGAGAAGGAGAAAGATGGGGGGGGTACAAGAGGTCCGGTCGGACTCTGGTCAGAGGGACCGAAAGCGACGGGAGCTCCGCTATGTGCTAAGTGTTCGAGCGAGTGCTCATAGTTTGAACCTAGTGGCTCTGCTGTTGTGTACTAGTGAACTTGATTGATCTGATGAATCTAGATTTACTTGAATAAACCTGCCTGTTGGGAGAGAGCGCATCCCTTTTTATAGATGAAGGGGATGGCCTTACAAGTGAGAGGAAGAGAGTATGTATGCTTCTAAGCCTTGTTGCCCAAGCCGACGGGTACAGGATGATGGTAGGTGCCCACAACACTGTTGGATGTCAGATGCACATGGGAGGTTGCGTCATCTTGTTCGGGTATGGCAGATGTCGGTACCTGCTATATTGTTGATGCCCAGAGGCATGTGAGGAGTTTCACCATGTTCACTCGGTACGGTAAATGCTGGCGCCCACAACACTATTGATGCTCAGAGGCATGTGGGGGGAGCCTTACCATATGAGAGTTAATGGCGCCCACAATACTGTAGAGAAAATGTTGACGCCTACAACACTGTTTGGGCTCTGTTGTGCCAGGGAGGTTACAGAGTACTGTTTCTACAGGTATACAGGGTATGGTCCCTGGTATCATGGTTTGACTTATGCGCCATGCCTTACTTTCTCTGTTCATTCCCTGGTCCTTTTCGAGCGGGTGTCCCCGGTCAGATGGTCCCAATCGGCTCTGATCGTGCCAGTCAGAGAAGAGCCATGAGCAGGGGTTTGGCACATCCCCGGTCGGAGACGCGGGTCGGAGTCAAAAGTAGTGCTTTGGCCAGGCCTTCTGGTCAGAGAGGCCGTCCGGAGGCGGGTTGGAGACAGAAGCGAGTGCTCTAGTCGGAGAGGTGGGCCGGAATCGGAAAGTGGGCGCTGTTCTTCCTCGGTCAGGCCTCCCGGTCGGAGATTCGATAGCCCCTTTGGCCTGTCATTTAGGTACTTGGGCCGACCCATGAGTTGTTCGTTTGTCTGCTTAGGCTGAACCTTTGTTGGGAGGCCAGTACACGAGGGACCCTGGGTTTATGAACCCGACAGGAGCCCCCGAGCCCTCGGGCAATTTGGGTAGAATCATTTGGGAGATTTTTGTCTTGACGGTTGGTGCGCGCGAGCGCACCCGCGGGTGTAGCCCCCGAGCCCCCAGGCGATTCGGGCAGAATCGTCTGGGGGGTTTTTCGTGTTACTAGCGGGGGAAATTCTATTTTGTCGGCGGGTGCACGTGAGCGCACCCGCAGGTGTAGCCCCCGAGCCCTCGGGTGATTCGGGCAGAATCATCTAGGGTTTTTTCAGCGGGCATGTGTGCGTGTTTTTTTGTCGAGACAGAGTCGTCAACCAAGGCATCGTTGCACAGCCGAGGCATTTTAGTTTTGGGATCGAGCGAGGTAGAGCTCATGGATCTTGGCGTCGGTGCGTGCCGTGGGATCGGGCGAGATAGTTAGTTTAGGTATCGGACGAGACGAAGCTTGTGGGTCCTGGCGTCGGTGCGCGCCATGGAATCGGGCGAGTTGGAGTCATGGATCCTGGCCTCGGTGCAGCCCGCGTAGCTGAGGTAGTTAGTTAGTTTAGGGATCGAGCGAGCCGAAGCTCGTGGATCCTGATGGGGCGAGTTTGGGGTCACAGACCCAGGCGTTTGGTGTGCAGTCAAAGTGTAGCCGAGGGATGGGGCGAGTTCAGGGTCGTAGACCTAGGCGTTTGGTGTGTAGTCGAAGCGTAGCCGAGTGGATGGGCGAGTTTGGGGTCGCAGACCCAGGCGTTTGGTGTGCATTGAGCCCCCGAGCCCTGTTGGGCTTTTGGTAGGGGTCGGTTTTGAGTTGTGTGCGTTACCCCATCCTCAGTTTCTCATAACCAGAGGGGCTGAGTTTTGTCCCTTGTCCCGATCGCTCGAGCTCGAGTGACGCGCTCGGTGAGCTCGCTAACGGGTATGATCGATTGGAATCCGGGTCCATCGTTCGTGACGGGGTCGGCATAGCCTTCTTGTGACATTCCACTGCTCCTTTACCTGCAACCCGATAGATGCCTGGGTCATTCTAGAGATCGACCTAGGTGGCCTAACGGCCTCCCCTCGATGGAGATTCTGTGGGCTTGGCTGAGGTTTAGGATTGAACAAGAAGGTTGAGATGACCCTGTCTGCTTTGGGACAGACTAGGCGAGGGCTACACGGGGCTCATCTGTGTTTTCTCCCCTAGCTCTGTTTGATGTGGGGCGGCCTCGAGCCCTCCGCGGGCCAGCCTTTGAACCTCGGTCGGTCATTGCTCATGTCGAATGAGGCAACTGCCGCTTCGTGACGCAACACGGAGCGTTGTGATGCATTTCGCTGCACGTGCGATGGCTTAGTTCCTGAGCCCCCAGGCGGTTCAGAGTCCAAATCGTCTGGGGGCACAGGCATATGGAATGAATGCGTGTATGTAATTATGAAATGATTATAAGGAAATAGTGGGGGTCGGTAGTGTTACCTTGATGACTCGAGTGATGGGGTTTGAAGAGCTCCAATCAGAAATGTCCGACCGGGACCCGTGCTCGTCGTTTGTGACGGAGTTGGCATGGCCTACATAGGGCATCCCTTCACTCCTTACCTATCTCTCACTGTTATCCTGAGTCGTTCGATCGACCTTAGGAAGCCCGATGGTCTCCCTTGGTGGAGATCCTATTTTGGGTTTTTCCAAGTCCCACCTGGGGATGCGGAGAGCTACCCGTGTGCGGTGGCGCTTTGGTTCTTATGCCTGGCGTGCGGTAGTGGTTGTCATGTGGTAGTGGTAGGCCATGCCCAGGCCACATCCTGTCTGATCAGGCGTCGTTCCATCGGGCAGGGCGCGTCTCATCGGTCAGGGTGCATCTCATCTGCATTAAATGGGAAAGAGAGAGGATTTTTCGCTCGGTCGTTTTGACTTTCCTGATCGGCGTGCCTTCCCCAACTGTTGCTCCCTTTTCCTTAAGTAGGAGAAGGGAGGAGGTTTTTGCCCTGTTCTTTTGCCTATTCCCCATATGTTGCCTCCTCTCATTTTCCTTCTTGTTGAGAGTGTCTTTGAGAGCCGCGATGGTTCCTAGGAAAGAAAAGGGAGAGAGTGAGGGAGAGGAAAAAACTCACAAACCTTTCACGAACCCAGAGCGAGATGTCAGACTAGAGGTCATCCACTATGAGGGAGTCGGTGTTGAAGGCCTTCGCCGTGAAGGGGTTTCTGCCGCCGAAGGAGGTGGCGCATTGGAGGGCTCCCGGGAGGGAGGAGTTTCCACAACCTCGGCCCGGTGAGGTGGTTTCCTTTCTCACCTTCCATGAGCGCGGGTTGGGATACCCCGCGCACTGGTTCCTATGTGGACTCCTCAATGAGTGGGGTCTAGAGCTGCAACACCTCAATCCGACGGGGGTGCTGCACATCGCCGGCTTTGTCACCTTCTGCGAGGCCTTCCTCGGGATGGAGCCGCACGCTATTCTTCCGGCGGCTGTTCTCTAGGCAAGCTTTGCCTGTAGGGAATCCGCTCGAGGTCGCACCAGTGGGGGGTTTCGCCCTGCAGAGGAAACCGAGTGTAGGAGGCTTGTATCCTGCGTACATCCCCTACGACTCCAACCGGGGGTGGCACGGGGAGTGGTTTTATATCAGGAATTCGGCGGAGGTGCCGTTCTCAGCGTTCATCGGTGGGAGGCTAGAGAAGTAGGATAGTTGGTCGTGGGGCTATTCCCGTTGGGAGAAGAAGAAGGTGGAGATCATCGAGGAGGAGCTCCGGAAGCTCGTGCGGCGCGGCCTTGACGGGTGTGGGTGTTCCACACCCTCTACCGCTGCCAGGTTGCTCTGTTGGTGGAGAGGTCGCGGCCTATGTGGAGGTATGGTGGCCCATCGGACCCCGATCGTGCATCACCGAAGGAGCTACCGAATGATGAGGTCTGGAGTCACCTTGACCGTGTGCTGCAGCTAAAGCCCAAAGAGAAGGTCGATGGAAAGCCCATACCTCTCAACGCCTCGATGGTGTCCAAACTGGTATGCTCCTCTTTCTTTACTTCGTGTTCTTTTCCTTCTTCGCTCTCTTGCTTTTTTGATTTATGAGTCGCCTGTTTTGTAGGGACTTGATGCTTATAGGTCCCGGCCGCACCTTCCGAAGGGGCCGAAGGGCGCGGCTCGGCTGGCCGCCTAGAAAGAGGCGGCGGCTGCCAGGAAGAAAAAGAAAGCCGAGGTGGCTCAGCGAAAGTATAAGAAGGAGAAGGAGATTGCCCGACGCGTGAAGGACGGGGAGAATAAGAGGGATGTGGCATCCAAGCTCGAGTCGAAGGATCCCACATATGTGGATGACGTGGTTTTCTCCGAGGAGGAGGAAAGTCTGGACGTTGTTGTGACCTCGGCAGAGCGTCGTGACCCTACGGCGATGTCTGCTGGCGATGAGCAGGAGGTGGAGGGGGCCATCGAGGTTCCTATGCCAAGGAAGCGTGCGGCGAGTGCAGACGCTGCCGGTGAATGGGAGATGAAGCGGGCACGGTTACCGCGTCCCTTGGTGGCATCGCTGGTCTCGTCCCCACCTGCCACGGGCGTGGCCGAGCAAGCTAGGCGGTTAGAGGAGCGGGCTTGCACCCATGCGTCGCCAGGACCGGTGCCAGCGCATGACTCACAGTGGGAGGATGCCCTGCCTACAGCTCCGGTCGATGCGTCCCGAGCAAAAGGTCGCGGTGACCCACAGACCGGGTTGAAGTGAGGGGGCACAGGTCATAGCCTAGGAGCGGTCCTCGCCCTATGGGCCCATCGATGCCGGGTCTTGGCTTTAGAGTTGTGCCGCTTACCTCCCGGTATGTTTTTCTTTGTTTCTTTTCGATCTTGTTGTTGAGTCTTTTTTGGAGTATGACTGACCCGTACTCTTTGTCAGCGGCCGGGTGATGATGGGGTTGAGTATCGCCCCAACTCCTGTGTAGGAGGTTTGGAGGCCCACCCTGCAACGCGCCGCGGCGAGCGGTGGGGGAAACAGGGTGGTGGCGGCGAACCCTTCCCTTCCGGGGGTGGTGCTCCCTAGGTCGATTGCTAGTACAGCAGCAGCGGCGACGACAGTGCTGGTGGCGATCCCGGTGGTGACCACGGAGGCTTTGTCGGTGGTGTCCCTTGCGGCCCCTCCTCCACCAGCTATGGCGGAAGAGTAGAAGGAGACCGAGCCCCCTTTGTGATGACCAAGCCCCTTTACCTCGACTTGATTGCAGCAGCTGGAGAGCTACGGTGAGGGCAAATTCGCTGATTTTGTCCTCGACGGAGATCTCGGCTCCATGGCCGCCTCCACGGCAAGCTCGCCACTGCTTGGCTCACGCACGAATTGCTTTCGATTCTTTGCGTTAGAGCTTGGACAGGGTGTAGTGTAGTTGGTCGCATGATGTTACTGCGTGTGGTCGCCTCGCCGGCGCGGAACACGACGCGTAGCGCCGACGTGCTATCACCTCCGCACCACCGCGCGCGTGGCCGAAGCTCGTTGGAGCATCTTGTCTAGCTTATGTAGTGGCAACAGAGTCACTTGGTCACCCTGAATCTCGTGTGCCTCTCGCCGATCATCGCCGTGGCCAGAATCGGCCGGCGTACCATAGCACCGCGCCGCCGTGCCACCATGGCCGGTGACGAGGTGGCTCCTATGCATCCGTGCCTCCACCACTTAGGTCAGTCGATGCGTCTCAGTGTGTAGATCATGTTGGTGCAGTTCGCTTCGCCGGAAAAGCTCACCGTCGGCGAGATATCGCCGGACGACCGCCGTTGCTCTGTTTTCGTATCACTGACATGCGGGCCCGTCTGACCTGTGGACCTCGGCTGTCAGCGACTTAGTTATAGAAGCTAGTTCATTTATTTCCATATTTGCATGCAAATTTGAAAAATCATAAGTGGAGTTCTAGATGTCCATTTTTTGTGCACCAAATTTTGTTGTGTTCCTCATGGAGTGTAGTGTTTTGTAAAAATATGAAATGTATAGTTTATGATATTTTTCTTGGTGATTAAAATGTATTTAAATAAGTGCTTTTTGAATGTTAGATATCTTGAGCTAGATAAATGATAAAATTATGATTCCAATTTTGTTAGTCTTGTGTTGACATGCTCTAGCTAGGAAAAATATTAAGCTTGCAGTTAACTTGATTTAAATATGGTCTTTCTATTTATCTATTAATAAATGGTATTTTCTAAGGAAAATTATAGGGATAAAAATATATAACATATTGCTATGCAAATTTTTGTACAGTAGTATGTCACTAATATGAAGGTAGAAAAAATATATAATCTGTTGTTTGACACTTTTCTATAGGGTTTACTATTTTCACTAAAATAACCCTCGCTAGCTTGTCGTTTTTGCATAGGATGTTATACATGACCAAATGTTATGAAATTTCATAGTAGCCTATTGTAAGCACTAGGAAGCCACTGTAATTTTATGATAATTTATTGTGCACATTTGGTGTATGTTTGTTATTTACCCTAATTTTCTAATTAAATTAATAAAGGCATTTAAGTAATTAAATTGTGATTGACCATGATGTTTTGTATGGTACTTGTGATGCATATGAACTGTTGGTGTTAATGGTGAGGCTTAGAAGCAAGTGATTGTATGCAATTAATTAATTGTTGCTTTGTAATTCAAATAGATGGCTGCATGTATAGTTTTGATTGTGTGGATCATTTCATGTTGATAATTGTATTATCTGTAAAACTTGTTAATAACAAAGTTGTAGATAACTTACTAATCCACCTTGTGTTAAATTTTCACAGTTATAGGCTTTAGGGTTTAAGAGTTTTTGCAGTTACTAGTTTGCTGTTCGTGATGTTTACTTTCTGAACATATTTGATTGACTGATTTGTTTGACCTATATAACTATTGAATCACCTTGAGAGTATTAAAAGAAAGTTGTGGACAATTTCATAAGATTTTCAAAATGTCCACAACCATAGGATTTCTATGTACATAACTCTAGTTATGGTTCAAACAAGTATCAACTGTTTTGTAGTTTGGTAAATAAATTACAGAAGTGTTTGATTAAGTAATCGAGAAGAGATATGCACCTACTCAGTAAAATAGGATGCACTTGTTATTACTTTGACACCATGCTGTTGAAATTACTTACAAGGATGCATTCATCACTTTTTATCATATTATACGTGTCGTCATATATGGATTCGCAATATCTTATTCCATGATCATGCATATAGGATCGATCGAGGAGATAACATTGCTGGAATTCAACGAAAAAGAGGAAGGGGACTAGTAGGAGATTCCTCAAGCCGTAGCTCCCAAAGAAGAGGAGCAGAATCTAGAAGAGCTCCCGGAGTGTCCTGATCACCGCCCCACCTCTTTTTTGAAAGGCAAGCTCCAGAGCATTCTAAGTCTCCCAGTGTTTTATAAAATACTACTTGAGTCTTTTATGTTTGATGCATTAGGTTATAAGAGTTGATTGGAAACACTTGATGCATGGAACTACCTTGTCCAGATACATATACCTTTAACCCTATGTAGGTCCAGAATCGAATATATGCTTAGCCATGCTTAGACCGGTAGAAGTCAGGTGATTTCCTGTCACCTACGAGATATAGGTGGATACCGAAGCACGGTTGGCTATATTTGCTATCATGGAAAAGAACCATGGGGTAGTGTAAATGGAGACCGGGTGGGATGTCGATAGAGAAGCAACAAGACATGGAGGTCTTGAGTGTGGATCTATCCATGTCTGTGTCGATTAAGGACCGTACCGTTGTTGGCACTTCTGACAAGATTGAACGCATGCCTATCACTTAGCTGGCCAGATAGCACGTTCTAACCGTGAAGCCAAGTAGCTCAACTCAGGTCGGGCCCCGCTCTATTAAAGTGCGCACTCTGGATGGAAGTAAGGATGTGCGGGGAGCGGATCAATAGACCGCGGGTAAGCATGACCTGAGCGACCTTGTCTGGGACCGTGGGCAAGCATGGCTTGAGCGACTTGGCTACCGCTAGTCCCTGATTGTGCGGCGCTGGGCGAACCCACAAAATGTTGACCTAAGTTATACCAAAGGTGACCCGACGCGACCCCGATGGGGGAAGTGTGGGTTTGTGTTAGGAATAAATTCCTAGCTGGTTGAAATCGATTTGAATCGCCATCTCTCCCGGATAGTGAGAAACTTGGCTAGCTCCAACATCGTAGTAATTGTATTATGGAATGTGATGGTTCAGATAAAGATGGAATTACTACACCGGCTATGGTTACTATTGTATGCTCTTAAAATGATATACCACATGTTTGGCACAGGATAGTTGCTAATCTAGAGATGAATAGTTGTAATTAACTTGATGACCAAAATATAATTGTATAATTGAGTTAATCGCTTTTTATGCAAAATGTTATCAAGCTACCTCCACTTATACAGCCTTGCATAATCCTTGGAGTCAATTTATTTCTGGTTTATGACAGATAAGTCTAGCTGAGTACCTTCTCGTACTCAGGGTTTTATTCCCATTGTTGCAGATGGTACCGTCTATCACGGATATTGCAAGAATTGCTTCTATCCCGCCGTGGATGAGGAGTGAGCCTTGGGCAAGCATCTTTAATAATCCTTCTATCATGCTTTTGTCGATTGTGATCATATGATGGCACTGTATTTGAACTCTGTTGGCAAATACTACTTTTGAACTTTAATTTGCTTCCGCTACTATCTATCAAACTTGGTTTGTAATAACTTTATTCTGTACTCTAATGATGGAAATATATCTGTGAACTTTATGTAATATGTGACATGTATGTTGAATCATGTACGATCTTGGTTGTATGTGGATCGTTTATCGAGACCCGTCGTGGTACTTGGCAGACTATCGGGTTTATATGGGCTCAAGTATGACAGTGCGACCGCTTGTGGGCTGCCATTGTACTTGTGCTCTTATAAATTGGTCGGTTCTGCGACAACTGGCATCAGAGCAAGATTCAACATTAATTGCCACATGTGTATTTAAAACAAAGGTTTTTGTTTTCCAAAATCATTTTCTAGCAACTAATAGCTATATAAATAGGTCTTTGAAACCTAGAGTTGAAATTTAAAGTGTGCCAGTGATCACTTTCCTTATGCCCAATTAAGGACTCTTAGGTGGCTATTTAAGTACTAACTTGGGGGTTTTTATTTTTGTCGTCCATACGGCGTGCTATTGTATGGATACCACTCACTTGAATGGTAATGTATGGATCAAATGCCTCTATGCCAAGGTAAGAAGGTAAGTTGATGAGTGGCATGACCGCAAGATGTGAGAGTGCGGTCAAGGAGAGCTAGCTTTGGTACGACTATGTATGCATGCTTGCATGTGTATATGGTGCATATTTAATTGTGGGTAATAAATTGTCATCGGGTAGCTTTGATACGGAAGTATATGTATGGGTGTACATATATGAAAGTATTTAGATTGCAACATAGAGCCCAGATTTACATTCTGCATATATAATTATGGGGTCGGGTTGAAATGAAACTCTTATATAGGTACACTAACAACGAAATGTGTAGCCCGACTAGTTACGCTATATATTAGAGAACATATGTATGCCACCGCGTATGTCGTTAGATATAATTTTTCCTAAGTTTGTAAGGACGTACGGAACTTGCATGCATCATGATAAATCATTATTAAATACTTGCATTGTTCCCCCTTATAGATTTCTTACTCGGTTATGTAACTCTTATCCATTATGACCTTGTCTCACAAAAGTTGCACATGTTGTTGGTACTAATGGCAGCACCGGCTGGAAGTGAGAAATTCCTAATGATGTTCGGAACTCCTACTTTGCTTTAGAGAGTCTTGCACTTTGCGGGGTATTATGAACCGCCCCTCTATCACTGGAATGAAATATACCTAGAGGGACTTGCGTCAGCAGCTTGCACGGGCCCAGCATGTAGTGATGGATCTTCAGCATGAAGTGCATTATCTGAACAATCAACTGCACCGATCCTTGATGACGAAGATCCAGATATGTTAGTAGAAGATGATGGCTGGGATGTGGAAGAAGTGGAGCCAGAGAATGAGGAGGATCCTATCTCCGACCTCGACAGCAATCATGATGAAGATTAGTGTCGCCTAGTGACTAGTTGAAGGGCTAGATGTATCCTCGCTATTTATGTAGTGGACCTGTAGTTGACGTTTGGTAATTTCGGTTGGACTTTCATGTAACATTGGTACCTTGCATGTTACTTCATGTTGGGTTGAACGTTAATTAAATTCCAGTTTCGTCTTACTGGTGATTTTGACCTTGTATGTTAATGCGCTACGAGCCCGATAAGTGGTCAAATTGATGATGTCATGTTGCGAGAATGAATTATTATGCCTCTGTTTTTATTGTATGAATTTGAGATTCTCTCTAGTAATTTCAGTTGGGCATGATTATACAATTCATCTGCAATCTCTTGACATCATCCAATAATCACTTATTGTTGCAACTTTGTAGATGACTCGCACTCGCGCTGGAGCAGGCAGCAGCCAAGCGGGCAATGACGGTGACTTACCACCACCGCCACCACCGTATGCTAGTGAGTTCTTTGCCAAATTCTTGGGAAGTCAGAGGACTATGGAGGAAGCCCTGCACCTCATTGCGCAGAACATGGCTCATGCCCACCCACAGCAACAGGGGCCTGAGCCAAACCAGTACAGCACCTTCAAGGATTTTCTAGATACCAAGCCTCCTATTTTCAAGGTGGCAGAGGAACCACTCCAGGCGGACGAGTGGCTCAACACTATTGAAGAAAAGTTCCATCTATTGAGGGTCACCGAGCACTAGAAGGCAGAGTATGCGTCCCATCAGCTGTAGGGACTAGCCGGGATTTGGTGGAGATGAATGGAGCTCTTCTCTCTTCTTGCTACATTGTGTCTCCTTTGTGTTGATGATTGATGAATGTGAGAGGGTGGCCTCCTCCTTTTATAGCTTGAATAGGATAGTTTGGATGAGATAAATTAGGAAACCACCCCAAACTGCCTCTAGGTTCATTGATGGCACCGCCTATCGAAGGTGGGCCCGAGGGGCGCCAGTGGCGGTGTGGCTGCACCCTGGCTGGGCTGCCTCATCACCACCTTCGCCTGGTGGTTTACTTGATGGGCATGAAGTGTAGCCACGTCAGTGTTCGGCCTAAGTTTGTAAGGTAAGTGTGCCTTCCTTCTATTTGCTTGAGTGGATCTACGTTACGCTTTCTCTGTTTGCGTATTTTGACTGTTTTCCATATCTATTCCATGGATGTGTCCTGCGAATGCGCAATTCACCAAAACCAATGGAAATCATTAGTTTAAAGCCCTATCACTAGGTTTGGTTTTCATTTGAGTGAATTTTATATGGATGTTGACGGTTAAAATTGTGAGTTAAGGACCACCAACAAGCTCCCCCACACTTAGTCCTTTGCTCATCCTCGAGTAAAGTTTAAGGACTAAGATAGGTCATCTCCTTGATATGATATCTGCATACAACTTATTCCAAGCTTCACCTGCACCTGTGAACATTCTGAGTGTCTACCATAGAATCTTGAGTGATTGGATAATGGAACAGTAAGGATTCAAATCTCCTTACTACACTTTTGCTCAGAAACTTGGGTTTTGGTTGATTTTGAAAATATGAAATTTAGCTTTGCTCCTCAAAATGATTCACTCGAACACTCAATGTGTATAGTCCTCACCAAAGGCTTTTGACATTTGCCTTCTTTTCATCCTACCTCTAAAGGTTTTTTGTGGAGTTTTAGGTAGGTATGAAAGAAAGGCATACTTGCATCACATAATATTGCTAAGTCAAAAACCGGATCCAAGGAGATGCAAGTCATACACTTTGATTAAGATTGTGCAAGTGTGTGGAATTTTGAAAATTTTCCTAAAATTCTAAACTCCTTTGTGCATGGCTCTCCCTCTTTTGATGGTTGCCTTTTGAAAGTATGGGCTATCTTTTTCCTCTTTTATTCTTTTCTTTTTTACATGCTTTTTAGCATGGGATTATTCATCTCTTTTGGCCTGGATATTTTCTCTTTTCTTCTTTCTTAGCATAGCCCATACTTTCTTTTGGCACATGAAAACTTTTGAGAGAGATACTCATGTCATATGAATGGAGTATTTATTTTTGTGGATAGAAAAGCATGTTTTTATGTAACTCTCAGTGTAAGAGTCAGTATTTTATTTGTGGGTGTACGTGAATCTTGATCATGGGTGCATGACGAGAATCTCAACAAGGGTCACAATAATTTGGCAAAGCTCAATGTAAATACAAGCAGCATATGACTAAAGTTTTGTATCATGGAATATTGTTATATGGCCTGGGTAGGAATTATAATCATTTGAGGAGCATGCTAATCGAGATTTTGATTTTACAAATAAATCCCAAGTACTTTGCAAAAGTGAGCAAGTTTCATTTCCATCCTACTATATCTCATATTCCAATTACCTAGATAAAATGGGGTCCCTATGATAAGTTGTTCACAAGTTTAGGAATATTGACGAGGAATAAAGAGTATGCAAACTTCTCATCAAAGGATAGCATGGAGATGAAGCATCATTTGTTTTATATATTAAATTTGTTTAATTTTAAACTTTCTTAATGTCGGAAGTGAGGGTAGTGTTGCACAAACCATCGTTGTAGAGGAAGGAGTTTAAGGGATTCAGATGTGGCCTGACTAAACCATAGGTTTAGCCAATCCTTTCTGAAGCTATTTGTCTTGTCCTTCTGCATGATGATTGCTTGATGTTGTGCAACATATGGGGGGCTGATCTCGAATGTGTGGCTGTTCTGCTTGAGAGATCTCCCCACACTTATTCTTGTACCTGCTTTATTGAATAGCAAAACAAAAACTAACAAGGGCTCTACCAGTTGAAAAACTAGGGAGCCCAAATTTTATTTTATTATTATATTTATTATTATTATTATCTGATTACTATAGTTTGTTTTATGCTTTTATTATTAGTATTTATTATTATTATTATTATTATTATTATTATTACTTGTTCACCAACTTTTTATTATTATATTATTTTTTTTAGAAAAACTCATACAAGGCTGAGGTGAAAAAATGTAAAGTATTTCTAGCCATGTTTTATTTCCATCATAGATTACTTCTATTGTTTATGGAAATGATTACTCAAAGTTTATTAATCAAAATTAAACACCATGTCTAAATTTGATTAAAGAATGCTATTTTAACCTAAGCACCATGCTTAACTTAAAAAGCCTATGAATGTGCCACAGTGGCCTGTGTGACTACACTCAAACCAGAGCATATATCATAAACAAGGGAAGCGTGAATTGAATGATCAAGATGTATTCTTATGGAGATAAAAATGAGTGAAGGAGTTGGTGAACTTTTATTTACATTTGCATACCTGAGTATTCTTACTGGCCGCATTCATGGATGGAAGCTTTGGAGCTGTTGCAGCGACGGCTTGATTGTAGAAGGTCCATCTCAGGTTAGCACCAAGGCTAGGCCAACACATAGCGAGTGTGTATGGGCCATGGGCCTTGGTGGTAAACAGCAAAGATATAGAAGAGGAGAATTCTTGATGGAGTCAGGCGGCACTTTGGTGTTTGTGGTGGCCATGTGGGGCTAGCCTGCTCCTTCTCTCTCTTCTTCTTTTTCTTTTTTCTTTTTTTCATATATCATTTTTTCATTCTTTTTTTTATCAATCTTTTCTCTTTTTTAGCTCTTTTTTAATATATATATATATATATTCTTTTTTTCTTTCCCCTTTTTCCTTTTTTTATAGCTCTCTTTTTTTATATAGCAAGGTAGAGCTGACATCATCATTTTTTTTCTTTTGGATGGCCTTTGATATGGATGGAACTTGGAGTGAGGCTCTCGCCATCCTCCCCTACACTTGGACTTTTGTATAAAAGTCAAGTGTGTAAGCTCAGAATCTCCTTTTTGAGTGTGTTCCTTCACCAAAGGACATCAAGGTTTACAGATGATGTAGCTCTTATGTTCTCTAGTATCGTATGTCCCTTGTTCTTCTTAGTCTCAACCTAAAATGGTTAGTGACAAGAATACCCGAAGGTGCATACTAACTTGACAACATGTTCTTGCTTTTGTTAAAAAGGAAAGTTCTTTTTTCATTACTATTATTATTATGATTGTTTTTTATGATAATCCAGGGTATTTCCCGGCAGTGCTTAGTTTATGGTCATAAGCTTGACCGCCAAAGCTAGGACAGAGTTCGTAGCCAAAAACTATAATTGGCTTTGATGGTGGTGGCTCTAAGAACTCGTCCATAGGAGCAAAAGTTTTTTTTGAATTAAAGGGCTTCATGATTGAGAAAAAGAAAAAGGATTTTTTTTAAAGATAAAACACAAGGATACATGGGTGAACTAGGTTCAGAGATACTACAGCAACCGTTCCCCAGCAACGGTACCAGAAATGCTTGTTGGTATTTCTTAACGCATACAGAAATAATTCGCAAGCCCATGGAATTATCGTTGTAGCATTTCACCCAAAAGTATTCAGGGTATCGTATTTTCAAGAGGAACGGATGTGTAAAAGTCTCTTAGCTAGTTCACCTAAGGTAACAAGAAGAAAGATACCTTGGGTAGCGAGGTTTTCTAGAGATAGAGATCCTAAGTTAAGATAGCTTTGCCACTATATACTTACTTCAGGCACCGGCTTCTACTTGGTCTGCCAAGTAACTTCGGCTTCTAGCTCTACGTCGTACCCGGATGTGAGGGATTACGAGGGACGGACACGGCTGTCACCACCTGCCGCCTACCCCTCAACCATAGGGCAAGGTAAATGAAGGTAGCCTCTAGGCTAGACACCACGTCTACGCTATTAACTACTACTCTAGCGCCGTATAGGGTTATCCGTCTTTATCAGGAGCCCTCTACTAAAGTATCCGCTACGAGAGCGGACGACGAACCCGCAAGTAAATAATGAACAAGACTAACTTAAAGTAGAACTCACCACCAAAGATAAACATGAACCTTATACTCCAAGTAGTATTCGGAACGTAGAGGTACAAGTGGAGAGGAGCCGACAATTCTCGGCATTCCTTCCGCTAAGTGTACACGGGGCCCCAAGTACACAAATGGAGGTAGCCGACAACTCCGGTACTTCACTCTTACTCATTCACTCCCTACACTTGGACTAGCTTGAGAGTTAAGATATGATTGGAGCTCTTCTCTCTTCTTGCTACATTGTGTCTCCTTTGTGTTGATGATTGATGAATGTGAGAGGGTGGCCTCCTCCTTTTATAGCTTGAATAGGATAGTTTGGAGGAGATAAATTAGGAAACCATCCCAAACCACCTCTGGTGCATTGATGGCACCGCCTGTCGAAGGTGGGCCCAAGGGGCGCCAGTGGCGGTGTGGTCGCACCCTGGCTGGGCTGTCTCGTCACCGCCTTCTTCTGGTGGTTTACTTGATGGGCCTGAAGTCTAGCCACATAAGTGGGCCTTCCTTCTATTTGCTTGAGTGGATCTGCGTTAGAGTCTTACCGCCTGTGTCCGGAAGGTTCCGGGTTTGAGTCACGGTCTCCTCGCATTGCACAGAGGAGGATAAGGCTTGCCACTGACACCCTTTCCCGGACTCCGCACAGAGCGGGAGCTCTCTGCACTGGGTACGCCCTTTTTTTTACCTTTAATGTCGTTAAGATGCTCGAGAAAATAATATAAAGTTTCAGCAGCATATTAATTGTGTATCAAGGCTTGTTGCTTCACAAAAATTATATTTTGTTGTGTGGTGTCAATGAAGATACTTTTTATATCAAAGTCATAGCTATCGATGGGATCAACAACTTTTAGTTATGAGGTCTTTCATTTAAGATCGTTAAGATGCTTAAGATAATAATACAAAATTTAAGGGGCATATTAATCAAGTACCAAACCTTATCTTCTTATAAAAATCATATATTTCTTATTTGATGTCACATAAAAATGCTTTTTAAATAAAAGATGTAGATGTTATCGAGAGTATATTTATTCAACATCACATGGAAATATATGTTTTTTTTTCTCAGTCTTACGGTTGGGTACGAGCAAAAAGGTTAGATAAAAAAAATTAGACATGGTTATTATTAAAATATTAAATAAAAATGATTAAAAATGTCACAGCAAACTAGCCGACTTGCATCAGTGTCTGCCAGCAGCGCAAAGAGAAAATTTAAAACTGACGTGCCTGCCCACCTACAACTACACCGCGGTCCTCTGTCTGTCCAGAAAAAAACATACAACTATGCCTTGCATGCTAGAAAAAATAGTTCACATCTGACGAAGTTTTTAGTAAATAGTATTCATATTTATAGCTGTAAGCTGATTTATTATGAAAATAGTTCATAATTAATTTAATAATATTTATTTGATATCACAAATATTGATATTTTTTATCTATAATTAATCAAACTTATAAGATTATAAAACAGGACTGTGTGCTAGAATTTCATGTTTTTCAGGACGCGGCAGTACTTTTCACCAATGGCTGCGTTCGGCTGACCCAAAAAAAGCACTGTAGCCAGCTGAAAAAGCACGGTAGGTGGCTGATTCCTCTCACAAATTTCTCTAAATTCATTCAGATTCCTCCAAGCAAACGGGACCAATATGATCTCAAACGCTACACGGTCACATCAAACACGTGGTACGAGCTTTAAATTATTTGAGGAAGTCATTCATCAACCACGCCCGCAGCATGTGTCAGCGTGAAGCCCACTCCGATTCGCGCATGCTAAAAAAAGTAGTTCACATTCGACCAAATTTTTAGTAAATAGTATTCATATTTATAGCTGCAAACCGATTTATTATGAAAATAGTTCATAATTAATTTAATAATATTTATTTGATATCATAAATATTGATATTTTTATCTATAATTAATCAAACTTATAAGATACTAAAACATGACGGTGTGCTAGAATTTCATGTTTTTTTGGACGCGGCAGTACTCTTCACCAATATGATCTCTAACGCTACACGGTCACATCGAACACGTGATAGGAGCTTTAAATTATTTGAGGAAGTCATTCATCAACCACGCCCGGAGCATGTGTCAGCGTGAAGCCGACTCCGATTCGCGCATGCTATAAAAAGTAGTTCACATTCGATCAATTTTTTAGTAAATAGTATTCATATTTATAGCTGCAAACCGATTTGTTATGAAAATAGGTCGTAATGAATTTAATAATATTTATTTGATATCATAAATATTGATATTTTTTATCTATAATTAATCAAACTTATAAGATACTAAAACATCTAGAATTTCATGTTTTTTCTGGACGCGGCAGTACTTTTCACCAATATGATCTCTAACGCTACACGGTCACATCGAACACGTGGTACGAGCTTTAAATTATTTGAGGAAGTCATTCATCAACCACGCCCGGAGCATGTGTTAGCGTGAAGCCGACTCCTATTCGCGAGATCACACCACGCCCCGATCGCCCAATAGGCAGCAGTACAAACTGAGCCCATAGTCACATGCACGTACCTCCGGGAGACCGGGACGGGCTGTCATTCTTGCTGGTCGCTGCTCCGGGCACCGGCTACTGGCGAGTTCCGTTGCGCCGTCGATGGAAGCACACGTTTCATGTAGTAGTTGCGATGGCCGGATATTAGGGCTTCTCCCGTGGTGTTTCCAAAGTGACTCATAGGATAATTTTATTTTGGCACGAGTCGATACATGCACCACTGAAGCAAACCGATGCATGAAGTGTGTCAGGAGTCGACCATCAAACATGAGTCGATTCATTCCAATTAAAATAGTATTCACATGGAAAAAAGAGGAAGAGGAAAGGGACCGCAAGCACCAGGGCCTTAGGAGAACAAAACATTTTTTTTATTTAAATGGCCCATAGGGAGAGTCGACCTACTGTTGGAGATTGAATGAATTGACTCAACTGCATCTTGTTGTATGTGTACGTGGCCTCGGTGAGTCGACCCACCACTACACATGCCCTTAGCAAAAAAATCTTCCGGCCGCGCCGCGTACTGGGTAGCTGCGTCGTCACTAGCAGCTTGTCCGGCCATTCAGCGCATTATTATTCCCGGAATGATTTGCCCCACCAACTTCAATAAAAAAAGTTGCTAATGCCTCTCCGGAAAACTACAGTATTGTCTTGTAGTATTTGTATTCTTTAGATAATTGATAGAAATCTGGTCTCTACATCCATCGATGTGGTGCTTTGTGTCTCACCGTCGATGCAAAATTCTCAGATCTGAATCGACCAGTTGCCTGCTTTGGCACATTTCGAGTTTCTGTAGGGAACTAGGTATAGAGTATTGTAAGCAGGAAGATAGGAGGAGTAGAATAGCAAGCAATCTCAGGAAATCAGCAGAAGAACAAGAACGAATCGGGATTGGGATGAGTACTTGGACGGAATTAGAACAGAGGAGTGCTTGAGTTTACAGAGTTGTTCATGTATTCGATAATCCCCTCTCTGTCTCTCTCTCCCAATACATATACCAAAACACTACGGCTCGCTCTCTCGCCAGCTGGTGCCGGTCACGCCCACTGCGGCCCATGGATGCGCGTGTTGGGCCTGTGGTCTCGCTCTCCTCGACGCGGCCCATGATCAGCTTGACCGGCGTCGTCCACTCCTTCTTGCTCAGCTGTTGCAGATACATGGCCGCTGACAAGTATGTATCACAGCAAACCTGAAAGCAGTGAGTGTGGCAAAAAAAAAAAATCTCATAGTAGAGGCACCATGAATCCAGACTCCAAGCTCCTGCTGGACGAGATGCATCATCTCTTCAACGAGCAGAAGACCCAGTCGAGGACCGGTTCGCTGAGGCGGATCGGAAGCTAGGCTCGCGCTTCA
Source organism: Miscanthus lutarioriparius (assembly GCA_904845875.1). Taxonomy (NCBI): domain Eukaryota; kingdom Viridiplantae; phylum Streptophyta; class Magnoliopsida; order Poales; family Poaceae; genus Miscanthus; species Miscanthus lutarioriparius. The sequence continues at coordinate 195,096 of CAJGYO010000081.1, forward strand.
CCGACAGCAGCCGTCTCCTGGAGAAGCGGTTCACGGTCTTCTCGCGTTGCATAGAGGAGGGTAAGGCTTGCCACTGACACCCTTTCCTAGACCCCGCACAGAGCGGGAGCTCTCTGCACTGGGTACACCCTTTTTTTACCTTTAATGTCGTTAAGATGCTCAAGAAAATAATATAAAGTTTCAGCAGCATATTAATTGTGTATCAAGGCTTGTTGCTTCACGAAAATTATATTTTGTTGTGTGGTGTCAATGAAGATATTTTTTATATCAAAGTCGTAACTATCGATGAGATCAACAACTTTTAGTTATGAGGTCTTTCATTTGAGATCGTTAAGATGCTTAAGATAATAATACAAAATTTAAGGGGCATATTAATCAAGTACCAAACCTTATCTTCTTAGAAAAATCATATATTTCTTATTTGATGTCACATAAAATTGCTTTTTAAATAAAAGATGTAGATGTTATCGAGAGTATATTTATTCAACATCACATGGAAAGATATGTTTTTTTTCTGTCTTACGGTTGGGTACGAGCAAAAAGGTTAGATAAAAAAAATTAGACATGGTTATTATTAAAATATTAAATAAAAATGATTAAAAATGTCACAGCAAACTAGCCGACTTGCATCAGTGTCTGCCAGCAGCGCAAAGAGAAAATTTAAAAACTGACGTGCCTGCCCACCTACAACTACACCGCGGACTAGTAGTTTTCAGAAAAATATGCAACTATGCCTTGCATGCTAAAAAAGTAGTTCACATTGAACGAAGTTTTTAGTAAATAATATTGATATTTATAGCTGTAAACTGATTTATTATTAAAATAGTTCATAATTAATTTAATAATATTTATTTGATATCATAAATATTGATATTTTTTACCTATAATTAATCAAACTTATAAGATTATAAAACATGACAGTGCGCTAGAATTTCATGTTTTTCAGGACGCGACAGTACTTTTCACCAATATGATCTCTAACGCTACACAGTCACATCGAACATGTGGTACGAGCTTTAAATTATTTGAGGAAGTCATTCATCAACCACGCCCGGAGCATGTGTCAGCGTGAAGCCGACTCCGATTCGCGCATGCTAAAAAAAAGCAGTTCACATTCGACCAAATTTTTAGTAAATAGTATTCATATTTATAGCTGCAAACCGATTTATTATGAAAATAGTTCGTAATTAATTTAATAATATTTATTTGATATCATAAATATTGATATTTTTTATCTATAATTAATCAAACTTATAAGATATTAAAACATGACAGTGCGCTAGAATTTCATGTTTTTGTGGACGCGGCAGTACTTTTCACCAATATGATCTCTAACGCTACACGGTCACATTGAACACGTGGTACGAGCTTTAAATTATTTGAGGAAGTCATTCATCAACCACGCCCGGAGCATGTGTCAGCGTGAAGCCGACTCTGATTCGCGCATGCTAAAAAAAAGTAGTTCACATTGGATCAAATTTTTAGTAAATAGTATTCATATTTATAGCTGCAAACCGATTTATTATGAAAATAGTTTGTAATTAATTTAATAATATTTATTTGATATCATGAATATTGATTTTTTTATCTATAATTAATCAAACTTATAAGATACTAAAACATGACAGTGTGCTAGAATTTCATGTTTTTCTGGACGCGGCAGTACTTTTCACCAATATGGGCCCCGTTCGGCTTACCTTAAAAGCGGCACTGTTCAGCTTGTTTTTTCAGCCGTAACAGTGTTTTTCTCTCACAACAATTCAGGCAGAACAGTATTTTTCAGCTAAGTTTCAGCAAGCCGAACGGGCCATGATCTCTAACGCTATACGGTCACATCGAACACGTGGTACGAGCTTTAAATTATTTGAGGAAGTCATTCATCAACCACGCCCGGAGCATGTGTCAGCGTGAAGCCGACTCCGATTCGCGAGATCACACCACGCCCCGATCGCCCAACAGGCAGCAGGACAAACTGAGCCCATAGTCACATGCACGTACCTCCAGGAGACCGGGACGGGCTGTCATTCTTGCCAGTCGCTGCCGCGGGCACCGGCTACTGGCGAGTTCCGTTGCGCCGTTGATGGAAGCACACGTTTCATGTAGTAGTTGCGATGGCCGGCTATTAGGGCTTCTGCAGTGGTGTTTCTAATGCTGACTCATAGGATAGTTTTATTTTGGCACGAGTCGATACGTGCACCACTGGAGCAAACCGATGTATGAAGTGTGTCAGGAGTCGACCATCAAACATGAGTCGATTCATTCCAATTAAAATAGTATTCACGTGGAAAGAAGAGGAAGAGGAAAGAGACGGAAAGCACCAGGTCGCTCGTGCAAGTGTCCGACTTAGGAGAACAAAACATTTTTTTATTTGAATGGCCCACAGGAAGAGTCGACCTACCACTGAAGATTGAATGAATTGACTCAACTGCATCTTGTATGCGTACGTGGCCTCGGTGAGTCGACCCACCACTACACATGCCCTTAGCAAAAAAAAATCTTACGGCGGCGCCGCGTGCTAGGTAGCTGAGTCGTCACTAGCAGCTTGTCCGGCCATTCAGCGCATTATTATTCCCGGAATGATTTGCCCCACCAACTTCAATCAAAAAATGTGCTAATGCCTCTCCGGAAATCTACAGTATTGTCTTGTAGTATTTGTATTCTTTAGATAATTGATAGAAATCTGGTCTCTACATCCATCGATGTGGTGCTTTGTGTCTCACCGTCGATGCAAAATTCTCAGATCTGAATCGACCAGTTGCCTGCTTTGGCACATTTCGAGTTTCTGTAGGGAACTAGGTATAGAGTATTGTAAGCAGGAAGATAGGAGGAGTAGAATAGCAAGCAATCTCAGGAAATCAGCAGAAGAACAAGAACGAATCGGGATTGGGATGAGTACTTGGACGGAATTAGAACAGAGGAGTGCTTGAGTTTACAGAGCTGTTCATGTATTCGATAATCCCCTCTCTGTCTCTCTCTCCCAATACATATACCAAAACACTACGGCTCTCTCTCTCGCCAGCTGGTGCCGGTCACGCCCACTGCGGCCCATGGACGCGCGTGATGGGCCTGCGGTCTCGCTCTCCTCGACGCGGCCCATATCAGCTTGGCCGGCGTCGTCCACTCCTTGCTCAGCTGCTGCAGATACATGGCCGCTAACATCCCCTCCCCGATAAGAACCAGCTTGCCCCCAAGTTGGTGCTCGAGGAAATCTCTGGAGCAGGGTCTCCATGTCTTCCCAGGTGGCCAGAGAAGAGGGCAACCCGGACCACTTGATGAGAGCTTGAAGGCGCACCGCCGTGCCCACCTTGGCGACGCGTTTCTGCAACACTTGTTCAGGTGCAGTCCATCGAAAGAAGAAGGCAGTGGTTGAACAGTGTGAGTAACAGGCGCCGCCAGCTTCAACTGCGATACATGAAACACCGGGTGTATGGAAGACGATTCTGGAAGCTTCAGCTTGTAAGAAACAGAGCCAATTTTGTCAATGATCAGGTAAGGACCAAAAAATCTGTAAGCAAGCTTCTGGTTGGCCATAACCGACTTCTGCTGAAACCAATCATCAAGAGTGTCAACTGAACATGCAGAAGAGGAGTCTATACCCAATTGCCGAGGTGATTGCCCATAGAGTGCTTCAAACGGTGAGCGGTTGAGTGCAGAGTGCCAAGTAGTATTGTACCAGAATTAGGCTAGATGAAGCCAATCCACCCATTTGCTTGGAGCGTTATTTGCAAAACAGCGTAGGAAAGTCTCCATGCACCGGTGGACACGGTCTGTTTGTCCATCGGATTGCGGATGATAGCCAAGTGAAACAGTTCACGCCACAACTGACTGGTGAAAATGCGGTCTCGATCTGACACCAAAGCTGTGGGCAGCCCATGAAGGCGATATATATGTTGCATGAACATCTTGGCAACCGAAAGAGCGGTGAAGGGATGTTTCAGAGCCACGAAATGGCTGTATTTGGAGAAAAGATCAACTACCACCAAAATACAGTTATATCCATTAGATTTAGGTAGTCCTTCCACAAAATCCAAGGACACAACCTGCCAAGCTGCAGAAGGGGTTGCTAGGGGCTGTAGCAGACCTGGATACTTCACACGCTCGGGCTTGGCTTGCTGGCAAGTGGGGCAGCTCTTAATAAATTCGGTGATATGCTTCTTCATGCCCGGCCAGGCGAATAAATGTTGAATACGCTTGAGCGTCGCCGGAATACCAGAATGCCCACCAAAAGGTGAACTGTGCAATGCTTCAATCAACTGTTGTTGCAGAGCAGTATTGGTTCCAACCCAGATGCGATTCTTGAACTTCAGTAGGCCATGGTCAATGGTGAAATGTGGGACTGCTGCAGGATCAGTTGCCAACTTGGCAAGCATGGTAGATGAATGATGGTCACGCTGATAGCCCGAGATGATGTCAGTACACCATTGTGGAGTGACTACTGAAACGGCACAACAAATCTCTTCTGGGTGAACTCGGCGAGATAAAGAATCAGCTGCACTGTTATCGCATCCTTTCTTATAGACGATGCGGTATTGCAACCCCAACAATTTAGTGAAAACCTGCTGTTGCCAAACAGTGTGAAGGCGCTGATCATTTAGGTGAATGAGTGCTTTCTGATCTGTGTAAATAACAAACTCAGCCAACTGAAGATAAGAACGCCAGTGGTCCACAGCTATCAAAATGGCAAGGTACTCTTTTTCATATGTTGAGAGTCCTTGGTTTTTGATCCCCAGGGGCTTGCTGACATAAGCGAGTGGATGTCCATTTTGCAAAAGAACCGCACCCACACCAGTTTGACAGGCGTCAGTCTCGATGGCAAAGACTTTAGAAAAATCTGGTATTCCAAGAACCGGTGCAGAACATAGGGCTTGTTTAAGAGTGTCAAAAACAAGTTGATGCTCAGATGTCCAAACAAAGAGAGTGTGTTTCTTGAGCAAGTTCGTGAGTGGTTTCGCTATGACAGCAAAACTGCGCATAAATTTCCGGTAATACCCTGCGAGACCCAGAAATCCATGGAGCTCACGAACGTTGGCCGGTGTGGGCCACTGCTGAACTGCAGAGACCTTTGCTGGATCAGTATGAACGCCCTTGCCAGTCAGAATATGCCCCAAATAGTGTATTTCTTGCTTGTCGAACTGGCATTTCTTGAGTTTCACAACCCAGTGATCCTTGGCCAGGAGGGAAAGCACCTGCTGCAAATGTTGGAGATGTTCTTCATAAGAGTTGTTGTAGACCAAAATATCATCGAAGAACATGATCACACATTTGCGCAGGAGTGGAGCTAGAGTGCCATTCATGGCGCCCTGGAAGGTGCCCGGTGCGTCTGACAGTCCAAATGGAACCACAGTAAACTCATAATGTCCTTCATGTGTAGAGAAAGCTGTCTTGTGTTCTTCACCCGGCTGCAGCCTGATTTCGTGGTAACCAGAATATAAATCCAGGATGGAAAACCAAAATGCCTGACCAAGTTCATCCACCAGTTGATCAAACACAGGTATTAGGTGACTGTCAAGGCGTTGAGGTAGCGGTAGTCGACACAAAACCGCCACGAACCGTCCTTCTTGCATACCAGCAATACAGGAGAAGAAAACGGTGAGGAGCTGGGTTGTATCAAGCCTTGGGAAAGCATATTCTGAACCTGAGTTTCAATTTCATCTTTCAACTGAGGTGGATATCGATATGCTCGAATGTTGACTGGAGTAGCCCCACTGACAAGAGGTATGGCATGGTCACAAGCACGCTTGGGTGGTAAAGAATCCGGCACTGTGAACACTGTTGGGAATGCATCTAGAATCTGCTGAATGTCTGAAGGAAAGGCAACTGACTGTTTAACATTTGACTGAACTTCGACAGACAGCAACTTAAAAATCATCTCGGCAGTTTCAGAGGAAGGAATGCCATGAAGCACCAGCTGATCCCCATCATCCCCATCAGAAGGTAACGAAATCCATTTGGCCTTCCAGTGAATTTCCATTGGGCTATAAATCTCAAGCCAGTCCATACCCAAAATCAAATCATACGAATTCAGCTGCAGGATTCTCAGATCATGCTGGAAGGTGTGACCCTGCACAGAGAATTCACAGCCGACAATAGATGAAGTACAGCACAAAATCTGCCCATTTGCAATTTTGACCGAAGCTTGTGCTGGCACACGGGCTAACTGAGGAAGTTGGTCAGCAATAGAAGCAGCCAAAAAGGATGATGAGCTACCGGAATCCACCAGAACAACAATAGGAAGACCATGAATGGTACCGTGAAAGCGGATAGTGCGGTGACCATTGGAGCCCATTCTGGCATCATGAGATATAGCTAGAAGCAACTGTTCGAAAGATTCCTCCAATTCTTCAGTGGATTGCTCCATGGTAAGCAGATCAAACACTTCTTGCATAGCCTGTAACGGAATGGTAGCTGCACATTTATGGCCTCGCACCCACTTTTCAGCACAAACTTCACAGAGACCACGGGCTCGACGATAGTTGCGAAGGGTGGAGAGCTTATCATCCGGCCCTTTTGCTTGTGGCTTGTCTCCTGGTGCCCCATCAGCTGCCGGTGGCCGTTGCCAAGGCAAAGCCGGCTTGGCATGTTGTCTGAACCCCATCTTGCTGTTTTCAGCTCTCTGTTCCGAAGTTGCCACCTCTTCCTGCAGTAAAGCCAAGGAATACGCAGTATCGAGCGTAGCAGGGCGCTGCAAAGTAACAACCCTCCGGATGTCATCTCGTAACCCATCCACGAATCGAGTTGTGAAGTAATGCATGTCAGGATTTGGCTGATAAGCTTTAAGTTGATCAAAAAGGGATGAAAAACGGTCGACATAGTCTGTGACAGTGGAGGTTTGGCTAATATGGAACATTTGGTGAACAAGCCGATCCCGCTGATCATGGCCAAAACGTTCATGCAGTAATTTGCATAAATCAGGCCAAGGAATACGATCAGGTTGGGGAATGGATTCAATCCAGCGGGCAGTGGAACCTTTGAAGTTCATGCGGGATATTTTGACCCACTAGCGCGGAGGTACTTCATACATGTCAAAGTAGTCCTCGGCCTGAGAAATCCACAGACTGGTGGTTTCACCCTCATAGATAGGAAAATTTTGCTTGGGAAGTTTGCGGAGATGTTTTGGGTTAGGCTCAGTGGCATGGTTACGAGTATGAACATCATAAGCATCCCCATGAAACAGAGAAACATCAGGTTTAGTCTCAGGTGGCATACCATTGGCCGGGGAATGGGATTGGGAAGAATTTTCCCAATACCATCCACCCGTAGTAGTCGATTCGTAGTGGTGCCCGCTGGGCCGAGCAGCCGTGATACCCGCAGAAGGACGCGCGGCGGTCTGCTCCAACGCCGAAGGTGGTGGGGAGATCAACCCTGTCGACGCCAGAAGCGTTGTCGAGGAATGATCGATCCCAATATTTGGTGAGTTTGTCCACCTTCAGCTTGAGATCATCCACATCGCCTTCAGATTCCTGGTGCCAGCTCTCCAGTGCGCCCGCCGCCTTCACGACGCCAGCGAGGCGGTCGTCTTGACGGCGCTCCGCTTCGGCGATGAGGTTGTTCTGGCGCAGCTCGGAGTCAGTGATGCGGCGTTCCCAGGAGAGGTCGGAGTCGGCAATGCGCTTGGTGATGGAGTCGTCGACCTCGGTCAGGCACTTGTTGAGGGAGTCGTCGACGTCGACGAGGCGCTTGGTGACGGAGTCATCGACCTCCGTGAACCGCTTCTCCAGGAGACGGCTGCTGTCGGTGAAGCACGAGTCCAGCTTCCGATCCGCCTCAGCGAACCGGTCCTTGACTGGGTCTTCTGCTCGTTGAAGAGATGATGCATCTCGTCCAGCAGGAGCTTGGAGTCTGGATTCATGGCGCCTCTACTATGAGTTTTTTTTTTTTTGGCCACACTCACTGCTTTCAGGTTTGCTGTGATACATACTTGTCAGCGGCCATGTATCTGCAACAGCTGAGCAAGGAGTGGACGACGCCGGCCAAGCTGATCATGGGCCGCGTCGAGGAGAGCGAGACCACAGACCCAACACGCGCATCCATGGGCCGCAGTGGGCGTGACCGGCACCAGCTGGCGAGAGAGAGAGCCGTAGCGTTTTGGTATATGTATTGGGAGAGAGACAGAGAGGGGATTATCGAATACATGAACAACTCTGTAAACTCAAGCACTCCTCTGTTCTAATTCCGTCCAAGTACTCATCCCAATCCCGATTCGTTCTTGTTCTTCTGCTGATTTCTTGAGATTGCTTGCTATTGTACTCCTCCTATCTTCCTGCTTACATCTGGTATCAGCTTCCTTCGATTCCTTCCGCCGTTCTCTGACCAAATCTTCGATTCGTTGATTGCTTGCAAACGCTTGGGTTGTCGAGATCGAATCGATTCCTTCGATCCCGATCTCCGTAATTCCCGGGCACGCGAGTAATCCGTCTCGATTACCGGCGCTGGATGAGTCCGGGACCGGGTGCCCCAGGAGGCCAGGACCGGTGTTGTACGCCCGCTTCTCGTGAGCTCGCCGCCGCGATACGCTTGCTCTTGCCCATGTTCCATGGCGCTCTGTTTGTCTGGGGCGCACACGTGCAGGACCAGACGACGTTTGGTGCTCTGGGAAGGAGCGGTGTGGCGTGACCGGCCGAGCTGTGCTGATGGCGTCACGAGCAGTTGCAGCCGATCACGCGAGATGTCATTGTCATCCACCACGGGCGGGATACCGCAGCGGCAGAAAGCAACAGAAGAGCAAGCACAGGGCAATAGGGTGGATTGCCGCCGGCGACGTGGTAATAAACTTCGTTGAAAAATGAAAATAGACGCCACACCATGGAAGAATCATCGGGTGCTGCCGGTACCGGCGCGCGCTCGGCAGTCCAGCATTGGAGACTTACGTGTCGGGCATGAAAAGGAAGAACGCTTCTATAATAATTCCGTATAAATCGGATCGGACGCTATCATTTGAACTCCACGGCGTGGCGCCCCGTTCGTTTAGCTAAAATTTGACATACTTATATTGATTTATTGTGAGAGAAAAACGTTGTTCATTCGCTGAACAGGACGAGCCTTTAGGCTCCAATCCTCAAAAGTGTGGCACATAAAAAAAACAAAAAGAAATAAGACCACGAGAGCTAGAAAGACTAAACATCTAACTTATATGTCCATGCTTTAAACTTGCCTTGATCTTGTGCAGTAACAATCCTTCGTATCCCCGTTTACTTGAAACTCCTAATGTCACGCCTCAAATTTTGATCTTGCGCGGTAGTAATCCTTCGCATCCTCGTTTACTTACAAACTCTTTGTCAGGACAAAACCACCAAAGTGGGAATCATGTGGACCTACAAAGCCAACGCCTTCAAAAAGGAATATGATGTAGGTCGGCTGTCGAGGGGTCGAAACTGTAACACTCCTGGTGTTACGAGCTTGCTTAGCACCAGATTTAGGTCCGAGAAGGATTAGCCTGACAAGTTTTCGGGTTTTTAAAATTTATAACGCACGTGAGGCGAAAAATAATTTCTATAAACTAGGATCAAACATAACTTGTATTTAGTACTTAAATAAAAATTGAGGTACAAGTTTAGTAGATGGAAATGCAACTTTAACTTTTGAAAAATAGATGTTAACTAGTGTTTTGGGAGCTCAAAAATCAAATTTGACGTTAAGATAAGCTCTTTTCATTAAGTTGGCAAACACTTGAACTATTCTATAAATATCATTTTTGGCGAATTATATTGAGCAAAATAGTTAAATGGTGCTTAAATATTTTGCTCATATGGGTTAGTATAAGGTATGGACTATTGCATGAAATACTTGTTGGTAGCGGTTAATAGGGTTTAGGCCTTTTAAAAATTGTAACAAAAATATTACAGGCTGTTAGTTTGAATTGAACCCTAACTTTTCTATGTATGGAAAAGTAGTAAGACAATGCTATCTTGACATTTAAATTCTAGCTAAAATGTTTAAACACTAGCTTCATGTTTTGGTATTATTAATTGCATCGAAGTGAGTATTTTAGCGTGGTGAAGTACACGGATGTCGGTGCTTCGGACCAGGGGGTCCTCAACCAACTAGTGAATTTGTTCTGCGTGCTCCCGATCCGGATGGTGATGCAAAGAGACACAAGGTTTATACTGGTTCAGGCAATCGAGGCCCTACTTCCAGTCTGAGAGATCGATCTTGTATTCCTTGCACCAAGGTGCTCGTAGTAGGGGGTTACAAGCTAAAGGAGAGAAGGAGCTGGTCCTAGGTCTTGGCAGGGTGCCGTGCGGACCGCTTGAGACGTTGCTCTCCGGCGGCAGGAGTGTACGTGTGTGTTACAAGGTGTCTCCCGTCCCCCTAAAACAACCCAGGTCCTCTCCTTTTATAGCATGAAGGGAGGACTTGGGCGGTACATGAGCTGATTATACGGCGTCGTGTGAACAGAGGCGGCGTGTCCGGGCCCTGTAGCCTGTTCCTGTGGCGGCATGGCCGTCGGAGTGGTCCATCCTTAGAGTACTGGGGCGGCGTGGTCATCCCATCAGGTCCTGTGCGTCGTGGGAGCCCCGGGAATGCCTCGGAGTGGATGCGGCGGCGAACGTGCAAGCCATCATGGATGGATGTGGCGCGATGCCGAGGCTTGGTCGATGCCGAGGGCGCTGCTCGCGATGGGGGGTCTCGGCGAGCACGAACCCCAAGATCGCCGAGGCCTCGGTGTCTGATGCCGAGCCCTTGAGCGGGCGGCCGATCATGGGTACAGCGTTCGGACACAGTGGTCGGTAATCCTCGTCGTACCCTTTCTCAGTCGGTATGGTGCTGGTCGTGGACACGGTGGTAGGACACAGTGGTAGGACACATGCTTTGTCCCGCCGCAGAGAGGATACCGATGCGACCTCGGTCGCGTCGGCCATCTGTGGCGTTGAGCCACCGTCCATTGAGATTGCAGGAGTGGTTGAAGCATTAATGAGACATGACGAGTTGTTGGGAGGGTCGGCCGAGACGGGGGGCGACGGACCGTGGACGAGCCGGCCTCGAGCGACACGGAGAATGAGGCCTCGCGCGATACGGAGAATGAGGCCTCTGCCGAGGCCTTCCCTGGATAGCCTCGGGCGAGACGGAGACGGCACCCCCTGCCGAGGCTCGGCGCCCCCTGCCAAGGCCTACTGGGAGCCTCATGAGGCGAGTTCGTTCGAGACCTCCCGCCGAGGCACGAGGCGAGGTGGAGGAGGGCTCGGGTCGTGGGTGTGAGGGGCCCTGCTTACCTTCTAGCTTTGTTTTGATGTTTTGCTTGGGGTACCCCGTTCTAAGGTACCCCGACAAGAGCCTCCGAGCCTCGGGGTGAGTGCGTGCACTTTTCCGAGGGTTCGTCGAGGCTGGGTTTATGCCTGCTCCGTAGGAATTGGTTTGTTTTCGAGGTTCCGGTGGGTGTGCGAGCGCACTCTGCCCACGGGTGTAGTCTTTGAGCCCCGGAGGAGTGAAGTTACACCTCCGGGGCTTTCTACTTCAGCGTTTGAGTGATCGGTTCTTATTGCATTTGCCGAGCCCATAAGCGCAAGTTCGATTGCTTGGGTTTTGACGAGGTTGCAAAAAGGGCCTCTAGCCTCCGCATGGAGCGAGAGGTTCGTCAGGGGTCCCCCTGACGTTGGGTATGTCCCTCACGCTTCCTTTCGCTCGGAAGGAGGGGTGGAATGTGCCACGCTACCCTCGATGGGCGCGAGCGTGGACACTTTCGGTGAGTTGTTATCGGGTAGTCCGAGTGGAGGCCCGAGCCCGTTCGCTAGGGGACGGCTAGTGGTCCGTAGACGCACTCCAAAAGTATCGCAGATTTCTCTAGTGGGTGCCGAGGCCGTTCATTTGGGCCTCGGTGGCTCGGTGCCTCCCACGGTGGGATCCCATTCGGATACTTTCTGTCGGTCTCGGACACGACTTAGGACGCCCGAGCGATCGTTGCTCGTTCAACTGGGCCATTCGCAGCTCGCCTCAAGTCGCCCCCGACTCTGTTCTCGGGCGGCTGTCGAAACCTCTTGGAGGCCCTGACCTTGAACCCCTGGACCGTAACGGGCTCGGTGCCCTTTATCGTGTTTTTGTCTTGGTTTTTGGGTGTAAGAGGAGCCCTGAGCCTCCGCTGGAGCAAGAGGGGACGGTCGGGGTCTCTCGACTTTTTCAATCGCCCTCACATATCCTTTTCGTTCGGACGGAGGGAGTTTGTTTGCCGAGCCCATTCGGTCTCGGCAAGATCGCAGGAAGAGCCCCTAGCCTCTCAAGCAGAGAGCGAGAGGGTCGCCGGGAGTTCCCCGACTTTTATACGCCCCTCGGCGTGAGGGGTTTGTTTGCCGAGCCCATTCTGGTCTCGGCAAGGTCGCAGGAAGAGCCCCTAGCCTCTGCGCAGAGCGAGAGGGCCGTCGGGAGTTCCCCTGACTTTTTATACGCCCCTCGCGCGTGAGGGTTTGTTTGCCGAGGCCCCTTTGGGCGCGAGCCCGGGTCGTGGGGTCTCGGCATATTTGCAGGAGGAGCCCCCTAGCCTCTGCATAGGGCGAGAAGGCCGTCAGGGGTTCCCCTGACTTTTTATGCGACCCTCGTGCTTCCTTTTCGCTCGGAAGGAGGGGTGGAATGTGCCTCGCTACCCTCGATGGGCACGAGCGGTGGCACTTCCGGTGAGCTGTTATCGGGTAGTCCGAGTGGAGGCCCGAACCCCATTCGCTAGGGGACGGCTAGCAGTCCAGAGACACACTCCAAGAGTACCAGAGGATTTCTCTAGTGGGTGCCGAGGCCGTTCGTTGGGCCTCGGTGGCTCGGTGCCTCCCTACGGTGGGATCCCATTCGGATACTTTCCTGCCGGTCTCGGACACGACTTTGGGCGTCCCAAGCGTTTCGCTCGCTTGGGTCTCGGCCCCGAATAGGCTCGCCCGCAGTCGCCCCTGACTCTGTTATCCTAGGGCAGCTGTCGAAACCCTTTTGGGGTCCAGCCTTCGAACCCCTGGATCGTAATAGGCTCAGAGCCCGGTTCCTTCCTATGAAAGGAACAGGCCGCGGGAAATATTTTCCCTATTGGCTCGGCCGCGAGTGGCGCGCCTTTTGAGGCAGTTTTATTGGGAGTCGAAACGGTACCTGCTGCCATAGTGGCCGAGCGTGGCGTGGTGGATGGGACGTAACCGTCCTCGCATTTAATGCGGGAGACGTGGGCGCGTGGGCCGGTGAAATCGGCTCGTGGTTAACCGCGCCAGATTGGGGGGAAATCTCCCCGATTTCATCGCCCGCTCGTTTCGCCTCCTCCCTGCATAAATACCTAGGGAGTTTTGCCCCTCCTCGTCTTACCTTGCCTGCATCAGCGCCGCCCCCACAGAGCCATCGCTAGAGCAGCGAGTGCCGAGAAGGAGAGGAGGAAGAGCGAGCCTAGGAGGAAGCGAGAAAAAGGTGAGAGCGTGGGAGGGAGAGAAAAGACTCACCGCCGCTTTGATTCCCCAGCCGCACCCATGGCGGTGATATCGTTGTCATCGAGCGGACCCTCAGGATCCGTCGGACGTCACCGAGGAGATGCTCCGATCGCTTGTCGACGGTGGGCTCCTCCGCCCGGCGGCCCGACTCCACCAGCCGGAATGGATTGCTCCGACTGGCGAGCGAGCCGAGGCCTCGCGACGGCTATGTCGTAAGCTTCGTCTCCTTCCACGAAGCGTGGCCTCGGGCCCGGCGGACGGTTCATGCGGGCGCTTACGCACTACTACGGCGTGGAGCTCCACAATTTTAATCCCAACTTCGTTGCTCAGGCGGCTATCTTTGTTGCCGTCTGCGAGGGGTACTTAGGGATCGCGCCCCATTGGGAGTTGTGGCTCCATCTGTTCTGGGTGGGGCATACTACAAAGCCGTCAGGCACGTCGGGGAAGAGGAAGGCGACGAGGGCCGGAAGCTGCACTCTCCAAGTGCGTCAGGACCGCCTGCCCCTCTACATCCCGGCCCAACTCACGTCCTCCAACCGCTGGTGGTACACAAGTTGGTTTTATCTTCGTAACGACGACGGAGGGCTTCCCCCCTACACCGGGCGGATTGTGGGGAGTTGCCCAGAGAAGTGGAAGTGGGGCGTCCCGAAGGTCGACCAGCCCAAACTGGAGCCGCTGTCGGCGTGGAGCGCGGAGGTGGAGGACCTCCGTCTTCGCTGTGCCGATGCGAAGGTCGAGGCGGCCGCGGTCCAGGCGCAGCTCACCCCCTTGGCGGCGCGGGTCAAGGAGCTGGAGGAGGAGCTTACCTGCGCGGTCAGCGATCGAGACGCCTTCCAATCCCGGGCCGAAGAGGCGACGGCCTCAGGCAAGGCCCTCGCTGGGTAGCTGGGGGCAGAGGAGAGTGCGCACCGGCTAACCCAAGGCGCTCTGAACGAGGCCCTTGCTGCGGTTGAGGCCTCGCAGATCGAGGCTGTGGTTTTGAAGGGGGCGGTCGAGGGTGAGTTCCAGTCCCCTTGTTTTGTTTTCTTTCCCTTATGTTTGCTCCCTGACTTCCTTGTCTGACGCAGAGCTGGGAAGGGAAGCCTCCAGGGCGGCCGAGGCCTCTAGGTTCGAGGCCCAACGGTTGAGGGAAAAGGCCGAGGCCTGTCAGGCCGAGACCCGTCGCTGGGAGCAGAAGGCCAAGGGTGAGCTCCGTGGGCTTCCGTCCCCAACTTAGGTTGTCCTTTCTCTCGCTTGACTTCATTCCGTTTTCCGCGGTGCAGAGTCAGAGGCGGAGATCCTTCGGGCCGCCGAGGCTTCCAGCGTGGTGCAGATGGTGCTCGAGGCCGAGATCGGGGAGCACGAGGCGCTGAAGCGTGCTGCCCTTTCCACCTGCGAGGCCTTGGAGGTCGAGGGGGTTCAATCAGGCAGCTCCCTTGGGAGCCGCCTGATCGTGCTGAGCAGCCAGATGCGCGAGCGGCTCCGGGGGGCACTGCACACGGGTGTCAAGCGGGCGCTGGCCGTCATCTCCTCTCACTACCTCGGCGTCGACCTCCCGGCCATTAGTGATGGCTATGTTCTGCCTGACGATGACGAGGAGGCCGATGCGGCGGTGGCGAAGCTGACGGAGGCGGCAGAAGGCCCTGGTACGGCACTGGCGACTCTCTTCGAAGAGGAGGTGGTTCCTCCCCTACCGTCCGCCGACGCTGAAGGCCCTGAGCCTTGATCTGGGCCCCGGGGGCTATGTAAAAATAGAATAGGGGTTATTTTTTGTATCGTGACGCTTGTGGCCGTCGAGGCCTTTACTTTTGAAGTACTTGTGTTTCCTAGTTGTCTTTCTTATGTTTCCGAGCCTCTGCCCTCTGCCGCTCCTGATCGGATTTCGTTTGCAAAACACCCTCTTGGGGCCTAAGCCGTCCCTTGAGCGAGAGGTAGTGAGGGAGTCGTGAGTCTTGAGGCGTGAGGCCATCTCGCGACTCTACCGGCCTCTCGCTAGGAAATGCACCTTGGTCCGAGGGGTTTTACAACTAATTCGCCGAGAGCTGCTAGGGACTTGGCGTAGGATTTTTTGCGAAAAACAACTGGAGAATGGCGCGTGGGACCTAGGGGACGCCTAGGGAGGGGTCCCCTATCTAGCCCCCGAGGGAGACTTGGTTCTGCTAGAGGCGTAACCGAAGTTTCCTTGTCGTGTTATCGCTTTGTTGCGAGGCCCACGATGGGCTCGGGGTTTTCAAAAATTAGACCAACTAAAGAACGCTTTTTAATTGTATTTCGAGAAAACGACATATACAATGCTTGGAAATTTAGGGATAAAAGCGATGTAGTTGTTCTATGTTCCAAGTGTTGGTGAAGACTTCGCCCTTCTCGTTGGCCAGCTTGTAGGTCCCGGGCTTCAGCACTTGGGCGACGATGTACGGTCCTTCCCATGGCGGGGTCAGCTTGTGGCGACCCTTGTTGCTCTGTGCTAGCCTCAACACCAGGTCGCCTACCTTCAAGTCTCGGCTTTGGGACGCAGCGTCCCGGGCCTGAGAGCGCCCAGCAGTTCACTGGTATTTGGCCGAGTGTAGTAGCGTGACGTCTCGGGCTTCCTCTAGTTGATCAAGGGCATCCTCTCAGGTGGTGCGGCTACTTTGTTCTTTATAAGCTTGCAGCCTCGGGGAACCATATTCCAAGTCGGTGGGGAGGATGGCCTCGGCCCCATAGACTAGGAAGAAAGGCGTGAATCCCGTGGCTCGGCTTGGAGTGTTCCTCAGGCTCCAGATGACCGACGGGAGCTCGGCGAGCCATTTTTTGCCAAACTTTTTCAATCGGTTGTGAATCCTTGGCTTGAGGCCTTGTAGGATCATGCCGTTGGCACGCTCTACTTGGCCGTTGGTCCTTGGGTGTCCTACGGCTGACCAGGCCACACGGATGTGGTGGTCGTCGCAAAACGTCAGGAACCTTTTGCCGGTGAACTACGTCCCGTTGTCGGTGATGATGGTGTTGGGGACCCCAAACCTGTGGATGATGTCAGTGAAGAATAGCACCGCCTGCTCGGATTTGATTCGATTGATCGGACGAGCCTCGATCCATTTGGAGAACTTGGCGATTGATACCAATAGATGGGTGAAGCCACCGGGGGCCTTTTGCAGAGGCCCGACCATGTCAAGCCCCCACACGGCGAACGGCCATGTGATGGGGATGGTTTGCAAGGCCAGGGTCGGGAGATGTGTCTGCCGAGCGTAGTACTGGCATCCTTCGCAGGAGCGTACTAGTTTGGTAGCGTCGGCGACCGCCATTGGCCAGTAGAACCCTTGGCGGAAAGCGTGCCTCACGAGCGTCCGAGGAGGCGCCGCATGGTGCCCGCAGGCGCGCGCGTGTAAGTCCCTAAAGGTGGCTCGCCCGCTTTGAGCCGATACACCGTTAGAGGACACCTGAGGGACTTCGCCTGTACAATTCGCCATTGTAGAGGGCGTAGGTCTTGGCTCGCCGCGCCAACCGCCGTGCTTCTGTTTTGTTGTCAGGAAGCTCCCCCCGATCGAGCCAATCGAGGAACGGGACTCGCCAATCCACGTCGTGATCAGTCCGTGGAGGCTCGGCGTTGACTTCCATGACCTCGGGCTTGGTCGAGGGGGTCTCGGCAGCATAGAGGGCGTCGAGCTCCGCCGCGGGTTCCACAAGTGGGCCCTCCTCTGTTGCCGAGGTGTATCCAATGGAAGGTTTGTGGAGGTCTCTGGCGAAGATGTTCGGGGGGACCGGGGTCCGTGCTGAGGCCATCTTTGCCAGCTCGTCGGCGGCTTCGTTGTACTTCCACGCGACGTGATTTAGCTCGAGACCGTCGAACTTGTCTTCTAGGCGTCGTACCAGCTTGCAGTAAGCCTCCATTTTGGGGTCGAGGCAGTTTGACTCCTTCATCACTTGATCTATGATGAGCCGCGAGTCGCCTCGGACGTCGAGGCGTCGTGCCCCAAGTTCGATGGTGACTTGTAAGCCGTTGATGAGGGCCTCGTATTCGGCCACGTTATTGGAGGCGGCGAAGTGGAGCCGCACTATGTAGCGCACGTGTACTCCGAGGGGCGAAATGAAGAGCAGACCCGCGCCCGCCCCGATCTTCATCAGGGATCCATCGAAGTACAAGGTCCAGTATTCCATCTGAATTTGAGTGGGTGGCAGTTGGGTATCTGTCCATTCAGCCACGAAATCGGCCAAGACCTGAGACTTGATCGCTTTTCGAGGCGCAAAGGTCAAGGTTTCCCCCATAAGCTCGACAGCCCACTTGGCTATCCTTCCCGAGGCCTCCCGGTTATGGACTATCTCGCCCAGGGGGAAGGATGATACCACGGTCACTGGGTGCGACTCAAAGTAGTGGCGCAGTTTACGCCGGGCCAGGACCACGGCGTAGACCAGTTTCTAGATGTGGGGGTAGCATGCTTTGGTCTCAGAGAGCACCTCGCTGATGAAATAAACAGGTCGTTGGGTGGGCAGAGTGTGCCCCTCTTCCTGCCTCTCTACCACTACGGCGACGCTGACCACTTGGGTCGTTGCGGCGACGTAGAGTAGGAGGACCTCGTCCACGGCCGGGGGTATCAGGATGGGAGGATTGGTGAGCAGGCTCTTGAGTCTGTCGAGGGCTTCCTCGGCCTCGAGGGTCCAAGAGAAACGCTCGGACTTTCTCAAGAGTCGGTACAGGGGCAAACCTTTTTCGCCGAGGCGCGAGATGAAGCGGCTCAGGGCCGCAAGGCATCCCATTACCCTCTGCACTCCCTTGAGGTCTCTGATTGGTCCCATGCTGGTTATGGCCGAGACTTTCTCCGGGTTGGCCTCAATGCCGCATTCCGAGACTATGAATCCCAAGAGCGTGCCTCGGGGAACCCCGAACACACACTTCTCGGGGTTGAGCTTGATGCCCTTCTCCCTAAGGCATTTGAAGGTTATCCTCAAGTCGTCGACGAGACCCTCGGCCTTTCTGGTCTTGACCACGATGTCGTCTACGTAGGCCTCGACGGTCCGCCCGATGTTGTCTCCAAAGACCTAGGTCATGCACCGTTGGTACGTGGCACCGGTGTTTCTGAGGCCGAAGGGCATCATCACGTAGCAGTACATGCCGAACGGTGTGATGAAAGAAGTTGCGAGCTGGTCGGACTCTTTCATCCTGATCTGATGGTAACCAGAGTACGCATCAAGGAAAGACAGGGTCTTACACCCTGCAGTGGAATCAACAATTTGATCGATTCGAGGTAATGGGAAGGGGACCTTTGGACAGGCTTTGTTTAGACTGGTGTAGTCTACACACATCCTCCATTTCCCATTTTTCTTTTTGACTAACACGGGGTTAGCCAACCACTCTGGGTGAGACACTTCCTTGATGAACCCGGCCGCCAAGAGTCTCTGCACCTCCTCTCCAATGGCCCTACGCTTTTCTTCGTCGAAGCGGCGCAGGTGTTGCCTCGCCGGTCTAGATCCAGCCCGGATGTCTAGGGCGTGCTCGGCAACCTCCCTTGGTATGCCCGGCATGTCCGAGGGACTCCACGCGAATATGTCGGCGTTCGCACAGAGAAAGTCGACGAGCACGGCTTCCTATTTGATGTCGAGGGTGGTGCTGATCCTCAGCGCTCGGTCGTCGGGGCAGGCGGGGTCGACCGGGATGAGTTTGATAGTTTTAGCGGGCTCGAACGCCCCCGCGCGATGCTTGGAGTCAGGCACCTCGCCACTGAGTTGGTCGAGGTGGGCGATGAGGGTCTCGGCCTCTGCAAGAGCCTCGGCGTACTCGATGCATTCGACGTCGCAGTCGTATGCATGTTCGTACGTGGACTCAATTGTGATGACACCGCTAGGGCCTGGCATCTTGAGCTTGAGGTAGGTATAGTTGGGCACTGCCATGAACTTGGCGTAGCACGGCCGCCCCAGAATGGCGTGGTAGGCTCCCCCGAATCCGACTACCTCGAAGGTGAGGACTTCCTTGCGGTAGTTGGAGGGGGTGCCGAAGCAGACAGGAAGGTCGATGCGCCCGAGGGGTCACGTGCGCCTCCCTAGCACGATGCCGTGGAAGGGTGCGACATTGCCTCGGAGCCTCGACCGATCGATCTCCAAGAGTTCCAGGGTGTTGGCATAGAGGATGTTGAGGCCGCTGCCTCCGTCCATCAACACCTTGGAAAGTCGGGTGTTGCCGATGATCGGGTCGACAACCAGTGGGTACTGCCCGGAATTCGGAACATGGTCAGGGTGGTCATCTCGATCGAAGGTGATCACCTCTCGAGACCAGTCAAGGTACTAGGGGGTGGCTACCTTGACCGAGAAGACTTCTCGGCGTTCCCTCTTGCGCTGCCGCGCCGTAAGGCATGCCGAGGGCCCGCTGAAGATTATGAAGGCGTTGCGTACTTTGGGGAACCCGTCGTCCTTGTCCTCGTCCCAGTCGCCGACGCCCTTCTGCTTGGCGTCATCGTCGGGGAGCCCAAGCCTGGCGTAGTAACATCGCAGCATGGTGCAATCCTCGAGGGCGTGCTTGACCGGGCCTTGGTGATAAGGGCATGGTTTCTTGAACATGTCGTCGAAAGGCCTAGGGCCTTTGGGGCCTCGGGGATTCTTGCGTTCTACGACCCCGACCAGATCAACCCCCATGACCCCCTGCTTCTCTAGGCGCCCCTTTTTCTTTCTCTTAGGGAGGCGGGAGGCCGAGGCATCGGGGGCCTCGTCCCTCCGGTTTCCCTTGGCGTCGCTGTCGGGGAAGATGGCACCGACGTCCTCCTCGCCCGAGGTGAAGTTGGTGGCGATGTCGAGGAGCGCAGCAGCGGTGCGTGGCACGTTCCGACCTAGCTCCCAAGACCAGTCCCGGTGGTGGTGCCGGAGAGGAAAGCCGGACGATCTCCGAAGTCGCCGACGCTGGGCATTTCGGTGCATCGCTTGGAGAAGCACCGGATGAAACCTCGGAGAGACTCGCGCTGGTTTTGGCGGCAATTTTAAGGTCCCGTGGAGTTTCCGTGACGTGACACGACGCATTCTCGAAAATTCCCAACGAAGACCCTAACCAAGTCGCGCCTACCGTGGATCTGAGGAGGGAGGGAGGTGCTCGAGCTGTGCTCGCGCCGAGTCCGACAAGAGCAAAGGAGGTTACGGATGATGAGCAGGTCATCGTCCGCGCCACCTAAATGGCAGGCCAGGTGGTAGTCGGCAAGCCAGAGTTCAGGGTTGGTCTCACCGCTGTATTTCGCGAGGTTGGCTGGTTGCCGGAAACTGGCCGGGAACTGGGCGACACGGATAGCTCTGCTGAAGACTCGAGGGCCAGGTGGCTCAGGAGAAGGGCTACGGTCTTCCTCGCTGTCGTAGCGGCTACCTCGGTGCACATGGTAGCCTCGGGCCCCCCTCACCGTCGTGGGCGCGTGCTGTCGGCCGACTACCTCATGGTCTCCCCCCGCCCCTCATGTCGATTGTCGAGGCGGTCAAGGAGCATGGGGACCCCGTGAGTTATCGGTGCTCGAGCAGGTTCGGGACGAGCCGAGGCTTCCCGTCTGCCGAGGTGGTGCTGTGGGTAGGTTCGAGACGCCCATTGCCGTCGGGAGGCGTAACTCTCGGCTTGCTTGAACCGTGGCGGTCTCTAGGAGGTCTCGGAGTTCGCCGCGGACCCGCCGCCGCCCCTCCATGGTAGAAGGCTTGGGCATTGCGCGAACCAAAGATCGCCCCAGCTGCCGCGACGCTCGGGCCGGGCGCGATTGAAGATCGGGGTTGCTCGCTCCCTTCGCTGCGTTATGGATGCGGTGATGCACATCGAGGGCCCTCCGTCGGGCTCCCCGCCGCCGCCAGCGACCTGCTTGTTCGCTCGAGAGAGTCTCAAGCTCGCTGCAGAAGGAGTTGGTCTTGCTCGACCTTGGCCCGGAGCTCATGGAGCTGTTCTAGGTCTAGGCGCCGAGGTCGCGCAAGAGCGACGTTCTCATTTCGTCTTGGCCGGTGGGGACGGCGCGTGGAGGTGTAGCGGCGCTTGTGGCTGGGCGAGAGCGGGGAACGGCTACCGCCCCCTCGTCCTCTTCGCCCGCTCTCGGTGTCCCGACCTCGACATGAAAACATTCGCGAGTGGGGTCGAGGGTGCCTTCGTCGTTGGAGTCGGAGTAGCCAAGCGATAGTCGCCGCATGACCAAGCTGGCGCGCAAAGCCCTGTGGTTGTGGAGTCCGAAAAATCCACCCCGGGCCATGCCTCATCCTCGTCCGAGAAGTCGAGAGGGTGCTCAGTCGAGAGCGGTTACCGGGCGGCGTCCGAGGGATGCTCGTGAGCTGACAGAGTAAGCGAGGCGCACGAGGCGGCGGCATTTCTCAACCCAAAAGGGTATGGGGACGGGCGCCCGTCTCCAGATTCTCGCCCACGAATCAGCTCTTGAGGAGTGGTGGAGCGGAGCTTGACGACTGGGCATCGCCGCGATACATGAGATAAGTTTCCTTTGTCCAAGCTCAGCTAGACGGGTCCCTGACCAGGACCCCGTGCAACTTGTTGGTCGTAGGATATCGGCGGGGTGGCGTGTTGCCCGGATTCAGCGTGAGCGCCGGGGGGCCCTGTTCATGCCGTGCTTGGCGAGTGCGGCGAGAATGGCGCCGGACGACTGCCGCGCCTGGGCTGCCGGGGCATGACTTCATCGTTGGTTGGTGGGGCTCGAGGAGGGAGGAGCACCAAGTCGTACTCATGCCCTAGAGACATGAACTCTAGGCTCCCGAACCAAGCCATGGTGCCGAGATGCAATGGTCGTCGACGTGGTCCGCCATCCGGAACTCTTTGGGATGATTTAAATCGACACGCAGCAAGACCTACTGGCGCGCGCTAATCGCCGGTGCCGGACCAGGGGTCCTCAACCAACTAGTGAATTTGTTCTGTGTGCTCCCGATCGGATGGTGATGCAAAGAGACACAAGGTTTATACTGGTTCAGGCAATCGAGGCCCTACTTCTAGTCTGAGAGATCGATCTTGTATTCCTTGCACCGAGGTGCTCGTAGTAGGGGGTTACAAGCTAAAGGAGAGAAGGAGCTGGTCCTAGGTCTTGGCAGGGTGCCGTGCGGGCCGCTAGAGACGTTGCTCTCCGGCGGCAGGAGTGTACGTGTGTGTTACAAGGTGTCTCCCGTCCCCCTAAAACAACCCAGGTCCTCTCCTTTTATAGCATGAAGGGAGGACTTGGGCGGTACATGAGCTGATTATACGGCGTCGTGTGAACAGAGGCGGCGTGTCCGGGCCCTGTAGCCTGTTCCTGTGGCGGCATGGCCGTCGGAGTGGTCCATCCTTGGAGTACTAGGGCGGCGTGGTCATCCCATCAGGTCCTATGCGTCATGGGAGCCCCGGGAATGCCTCGGAGTGGATGCGGCGGCGAACGTGCAAGCCACTGTGGACGGACTGTGCGCGATGCCGAGGCTTGGTCGATGCCGAGGCTGGCACTGCGATGGGGGGGTCTCGGCAGGCATGAACCCCAAGATCGCTGAGGCCTCGGTGTACAGTGCCGAGCCCTTGAGCGGGCGGCCGATCATGGGTACAGCGTTCGGACACAGTGGTCGGTAATCCTCGTCGTACCCTTTCTCAGTCGGTATGGTGCTGGTCGTGGACACAGTGGTAGGACACAGTGGCCTGTCCCGGCCGGTATGGCGCTGATGCGACCTCGAGTCGCGTCGGCCATCCTGTGGCGTTGAGCCACCGTCCGGCTAAGATTGCGGGAGTGGTTGAAGCATTAATGAGACATGATGAGTTGTTGGGAGGGTCAGCCGAGACGGGGGGCGACGGACCGTGGACGAGCCGGCCTCGAGCGACACGGAGAATGAGGCCTCGCATGATACGGAGAATGAGGCCTCTACCGAGGCCTTCCCTGGATAGCCTTGGGCGAGACGGAGACGGCACCCCCTGCCGAGGCTCGGTGCCCCCTGCCGAGGCCTACCCTGGGGAGCCTCGCGCGAGGCGGAGTTCGTTCCGAGACCTCCTGCTCGAGGCACGAGGCGAGGTGGAGGAGGGCTCGGTCGTGGCAGGTGAGGGGCGCACGGCTTACCTTCTAGCTTTGTTTTGATGTTTTGCTTGGGGTACCCCGTTCTAAGGTACCCGACAACGGATGAGTTGGAGTTGTCGTGGCATTGCAGAAATTACCCTAACTTTGTTAGAACGCACTGTCAATCTTGTTTTGGGCTTCGGTCAGGAACAGGTTGGCACATCTCTATCTCCCTCGATGCTCACTCCCCGGCCAAGCTTGTTGCACAGACGAGAAGCATTTAGTGGCTACTAGAATCTTGAACTCTTGCTTTAATCTCAACTGGGCTCTAAGCGGTTGGTTTTGACGCTTTAAAATTCGTGCTTCGCACGTGGTTCGGCTGTTCGGGCCCAGGGACGCGGTCACCGTGTCCGGTGTCGCGTCGTCGCGGGCTACCTGCACTACTGCCGGCCGCTGCTACCATGTGCTGTGCCGCACGTTGGTTGGCAAACCCTGTGGCCGTGACCGCTGTCTCGTTGACCAGACAAGTGGCGTCAGCTGCCCGCTGGGCCAGGTGTGGCCGCGGCCTCTCGGTGTGGCCGCGGCCGCTCTCCACCATGCATGGGACGCAGCCGACCGTGGCGCTGTCCAAGCGCACCTGCAGGGTTGCGCCTTGTCCTCTAGTTGTTTCGGTTACTGCAGCGCTTGCCCTCATCCGCACAACCCACCTACCAAGCCCGAGCTCGACGTCGTACGCAGTTTATTGCATCGCGACGCCGTGCTGCTGCGTGCGCGTGGCAGCATGCGGGCACACCTTCAATGGCTCTGTTCAAGCGCTAACCGACGTGCCGCCTGTCCCTCGCTCCTGCGGTCCCCCGCTCTGCCGTGCCTCGTCGGGTCGTGGCTAGGCCATCTCTACCGGGGCCGCTTCTTGTGATGTGGCGGTGGTAGTGCACTGCTCTCCCTCACCCTTTCTTAATCACTAGCCTGAGGCTTCCCAGTCCAATTCCTCGCAACGGTGGGTTGCTTAGCAAGTTAGCTAGGTACGCATTCTCATCGAGCCCAGTCGTGGTCTGTCAATGATCAATTTTGGTTTCTCCTTGCAGTCGGTCATGTGCGCCGTTGTGACCAGAGGGTTGGGGGTAAGGCTTGTAGGAGTGGTAACAGTTCAATTGCTCATAACCCTGAGTTTGCCTTGACTCTCTCCATCCGTTGCTCATGTTATTTTGGCCAGGGTGCTCGTCGTCGGTGGGGTGACACGCTGGTGTCCATCGTAGAGCATCACCGCCTCGCTCGGTCGTACGTGGCCAGACCATCACAGTGCTCCCCTGCTTCAACCGTCAGTAGGGCGTACACCACGGTGAGCCACTGATGCTTATCCGCCACTTCTACTCTGCCATGCATAAGTAGGCTTGTCGGAACAGTCGCGTCGCCGCCGCAGATAGCCGCTCGCCGCTGTAGCCCACGACAGTGCGCCTTCGAGTCCCTAACCGCCACCCATCCTTGCGTGTTTAAATGTAGATGGTGGTTGGTCCCTTAACGCCGTCATAGCGAGCCTAGTTTGCCCAGCATAACCACCTTGTGCCATCGGCCGCCGCGCTGGCACGCGCAGGGATTTCAGGGACCTCTCAGTGGTAATGACGAAAACATTTGAGGGTTTGGTTGCAAAGGTACTAACGGTAGAAATAATGCGCATAGTAGTCATATTAATCTCTGAAAGCTTAGGGGCCTTTCTGTAAAACGGCTAACGCGTGCGGCACCCCCGGCCTTGGGCCATACCGGGCCACCGCGATGTGCGCGTAGCCGCTCCGCGCTGGTCTGCCGGGCCAGAAAGGGTCGCTGCCGGCCCTTTCCTTTTTCTAATGCCTTTTTCTAATTTAGTTTCTAAGATAAACTTATAAATTCAATATAAAATTGTGTAGTTGATCAAAAATTATGAAACTGATTTTGTTAGATTAATAAAATCGTGATCTATCTGCTACTATATTTTGTTCACATAGTTTTATAATATTTTCAGAAGTAATCTAATTAATTTAAGGTGCTTAATATTGTTAAGATATAAACTTGCAGGAATTTTTATGATAAATTGGTGATAGTGTTGGCTCTAAAATTTTTATAGTAAATTTCTAACATTATTAGGTGATCGCTGTAATTTTTGTAGCTCCTTAATAATTAGTTTGCTAAGGTAGCTAAATGAGCCCTAGTTCGAAAATATATGTTTAATCAATAAAATGCCGAAACACCTTGGGATTTTAGAATTAAAACATTTTTTTGGAGACAAAGCCTTACTTGACGACTTGGATACGTAGACTAGTATGTTAGTTATTAAAGCTAGCTTGTTAGCTTACAGAGTGTAATTGTATTTTAGAGTTGCAGTTATCATTGATCATTTGTGTCTCTACATTGCATGCACGTATATCATAATAAGAACAATGATGGACTATGGAGATGACCGAAATAGCAGAAAAGATGGTGCCTTGATGATCGTGTCACCATGAGGGAATGCTAACTCTTGGGCAAGCCTCGGTGCATAACCCCTATTATTCTGCACTTTATCTTATGCTTGTGTATTAAATTTTAAGGAGTTGAATGGAAACCACTTGTATATATATATATCCTTATCCTATGAGTCCTACTAGTATGTCAGTATCATGTAGATTGCTATGCTATAGGATCCGGTAGAAGTCGAGTGATTACCTGTCACTCGCGAGAGATAGGAAAGATATTATTGTTGTTATTATATTACTGTCACATGGAATATATATGAATGATAATTGGAGACCGGGCGGAATGGTACTTTAGATCTGGACTTAGTTAGGCATTCGAGCGAGGCTCGAATTGCACTTGTTCTGCATATGTTGATTGAGGACCGTTCGTTGTTGTGGATGGTAGTCAGGTCACAGACTTATTATCCTGAGCACATACTTGCTAATGGGAGCGGGAAGGCTAGTTACGCTCTTATCGTGGGTTCTGGCTCTTTCCGGACCAACTGATTGGAGGCGGGGAAAGGTGGAGGTCTAAGCACCATACTAAGACCGGGTCTCAAGTGTGGGGCTTGGAGTCCAAGTTGGACGGGGACCTGGACCCTGTGATAGGAGTGTAATGCGTTGGTCTTATTTGTGCCTAGGGTACAAGCGAGACGTGTGTTTTGGGGTACCCAACTGAGATACATTTGTTCGCTAATCGCCGTTTCTGTGAGACAGTACGACTTGGCTATGGTCTAGCACCATAGTAAGAACTGGAACTTGAAAGGTGATAAAATAGTTCTGATTGCTTACCACATGCTTGAAAGTAGTATAGGTGCTTACATAGAATGGTCAGTTAATGAACTAATGATGACTGCTAATAAAATTGACTATAAGGACGTACGTTTAGTAATGCTTCTTGCAGATGCAATAACCCACAAGCCAGATAGCCTTGCGTATCGTTGGAGTCTTTTATTTTCCTCTTGTCGGGTAAGTCTTGCTGAGTACAATCGAGTACTCAGGGTTTTATTCCCCCTATTGCAGGTGATCGAAGGATATATAGAGCTGACTCTTATGTGTGAAAACCTCCTGGTGGGCTCAGAGAGGATTCCTTTCACGCTACGACCGTAGTGTTTAATTATAACCCTCACTAATGGTTTTTATAAGAAAAGATGTCAAATCTGCTAGCATCTCTTGTATAAAAATATCCACTATGTTAATGCTCCACCATATCATTAAATTAATCTTGCTTCCTCTGTAAATCTGCTAACATTGTTATATTCCACTGTTATCATAAATTGAGCTTATATTCTGTACTGTAATAAAGTGATATAAGAAATGACTTAAGAATGTTGTGAGCTTTATTCTCTCATTTATGATCCTAATGAAAAAATATGGATTGTCGAGTTCTCCCTTGGGTTATGCTCGACGGAACTGCGTAGTTAGTGTCCTCTCTTGGGTACTTAGTGTCTAATGGAAGACAAGTACTCCTGGGAGGCATTAGATTAGGTAGTTCTGCCACAGGTGGTATCAGAGCATAAATGAGGAAATAAAGCTTCAAAATCCTTTTCTAAACTAAAATTTGACAACCTATTTTTCTAAAAAGTTGGGGCATTTAACTAAGAAGTATATAAGTAGCCCTATTGCTATAGTTAAGCATCCGAAATAGGTTTAACTAGGCTTTCTCCGGTGAACTGACTCTCGTGTAGTATAAGATCTTTAAGTCAGTCATGCTGGTACTACTTTAGTCGTTGTGACCGTATTGCTGGTAGATGCGCCCTTCATAGCTGTCACGCGAGTTATATTGTGCATGACTGACCAGCCCTTATTCAGAAATTACTGCTGAACTATGGCTTCGTGCTTCACGTTCTCCTATGGTTCATGCCTGTCATGACCCACGTCTCCCCATATTCCTTTCTGCGCTCTTGTCGAATCCTTGCCCTGCAGCCATACTAGTCATTACTGGACTCAGACATCGCTCGCCTCAAGCTCACGAAAAATTCGATCGATTCATTTGTAGTGGCCCCACGCAGGAACCGAAGGTGGACTACGCCAGGATCACTGACCGCTCTGCCATTATAAGCAGGGCCTAGCCTAGCCATTGGTACCACTACTCGGTGCACTCTAGCTCACCTAGCTCTTCCTTTTGAGCAAGCTTTTCGCTCAACCCTTTCTTGCAACCACCGCCAGGAATGGCAGGAGCCTGGGTTAGCAGTTACTGCCTGAACACTGAGGGTTTTCCCAAAATCCTGTATGTCACCCTACAAAAACTCAGAGTCAAAGATCGTCCTAAGTATGAGGGTCATGAGTATGAAAAGTATGGCTCTGAGCGGTGTGAAGTTATCGTCTATATTGGGAAGAGTGAGGAGTTCCCTGACATCATTGAGGCCTAGAATGTGACCGCAACCGGGTTTTGCTTTGTCGACACCTACCAAGTTATGGCCCACAAAGCCTTGCGGCATCTTTGCCAGATCTATGAGAAGCCCCTTGCTCGTACCCCCATGAGGTTCTTTCCACCTTTGGAAAAGAATCGACGGGTATGGAGGGCTCGCAAGGAGGCTTTGCAACGGCGGGCTGCGCAAGAAGACAGTCCAACCGTGGTGCACTTGACCACATACCTGCTTGCTCTGGATGAGTAGTATGACCGGCAAGCCTCGAAGCTGGGGAAGTGCCTCCGGCGAGCCAAGGAAGCCGAGATCTTCTCTAGGATGCTCTAGGTGCAGCTTGCTGAAGCGCATGGCAGTGTGGCAGCCGTAGAGAGTCGGGAGACTGCCATGTCGAAAGCCTTAAAGGAGGCTGAAGATCGGCATGCCCATCAGTTGGGAGAGGCCTACTGTGGCAGAACCTCCTAAGGAATTGGGCCCACATGCACCTATCGTTGTCTTAACAGACCTCGGATAGCGTACACGAGTTCCCAACAACTCAACAGGTCTGTCGGGTGTCCTCGGGAAACCCGAATCATCCACGTTTCTCTTTTTAAACAGGATCCCAATCACAGTCATTGCAGATTACAACAGTTTATTCAAATATATATACCAGAGTAAAAGATAGCGGAAGTCTTAAATTAGTATTATTACAAACCAGTTGTTTTCAAACTTACAATACCATAAGTGTCATACGACCATAGTAGCGGGATAATATTACATTAACTTTATTTATCATACAAACTAGTGCCTTGTCCAAAGGCCATTCATCATTCCTCATCATCATCGACTTCATAATCGACATGCGGCAGGGACCAAAACAAGCTCTGCATGATGCGACTCACCGCAACAAGGGTTAACAAACCCCGAGTACAAAAGTACTCAACAAGACTGACCGACCAAAAAGGACGAAGGTCTTAGGGATGCAGTGTTGGGTCAAGGTAAGGATGTAGCAAGATTCAAAAGTTCTTTGCCAAAAGCTTACTATACTTCATTCTATTTTCAAGTTTACCACTAATTTCTTTTAGTTCATTATCTAAATATACATTTCCCATATTCCATTCCTTCTCATTCCGTTCTTTTCTCATATTTTAGTAATTCACCAAGATCTTGCATTGCTTCGTAATGAATCGAGTCTCCATATCCATGAGCAATCGGCAATTGAATTGATTCAAGTCCCACTGGGATTCCTTATCACACACGACATATGTAGAACTTAATCTTGCATATATCAACCTCGCCACCGGATCCTCCTATACTAAGCCGTCTCCACGCCACCCGAGAGCACAAAGACACCTCAAATCCGGCCACATTCCACCCACGAGGGTACACGCTACTCTCCGCCATCTCTCCACTCCCGGTCTTGCGGGCATTCGTCTTAGCATCGGATTAGCCAAGTAGGCTTACCGGAGTATGTGACCAAGACTACAAAGTGTCTCGTTCGGAAGATCCACAATGAGTGGCCTTTAAGCGACATAGTCGGCAACATTACCCACAATTCAAGATAAGTCACCCGACTAGTCTCTAATTCATTCTACATCTTTTCTTTCTTTGGCCAGTATGCCATCTTTGATTGTATCGAAACTTTTACTTTGAAAGCCTACCATAAAGCATACTAAGCACACTACGCCTTTATAAACAAAAACATCTTCAAGGATGGTAAACAATTATCAAGGTAGGTAATGCATCAAGTAGGTAACATTTGAATTAAACAACTTAATGCAATAAATAACATAGGTGATAACTTTTCAAAGTAAACAAGGTAATGGCTTAATGCATAAGCAAGGGCTTGCCTTCGTTGCGATCTCAGGTTCCAGATCAGTACCACAATTATCAAATCCTGTGACAACCGGGGATTCTTCCAGAACTTGCTCAACTAGGATCGTTTCGTTCTCGGGTTCTACACGAAATGATAACATATGCTTTACATGATGATAAGGTAAACATGATGCTTTCACGGCACATGAAATGTAAAAACACCCGCAAACGATTTGATTTTCATGCAGCACAATTTGCAAGCCAACAAAGCCAACTTGCAATCCTACCATTATGAAACACACATGTGACTTGACCAAATGGATCTTGAAACCCTACTAGTCACAAAACATGACCAAAACAAGGTCCAACACTAATCAAACACTTAGGGTTTGCTTTTATCTATTTTTGAATTAATTTGGAATTAAGCTCAAAAATAAACTTGTTCCAAATGATCTCAAAAATTTACACAAGCATCCTCATGATAAATTAGTGTACCAAAATAAATTTCATAATTTTGGAGTTATACAGTGGCCTACAAAAATCATGGAAATTGCATTTATTAATTAATTGACTGAATATTTAAACATTCAAAATTTATCCAAATTTCAAATTTCAAATTTTTAAATCATACTAGAACATGTACAGAAGCTACACAAAAATTTTCAGAATTTTTGGATGTGTAAATAAATTCCTACAAAATTGCAAAATTGCTGCACTATTCAAAATCGAAAATAACCAAATTGCCTCGTTTCTCTCTTACTCTCATCGACATGTCGAGGCCAGCGTGTCGGTCGTCATCACAGAGACAGTAGCGGCTGGTGGGCGCCGCCGACTCCGACCGACAAAACACGCCGTCGGTGAGGCTCGCGAGGGGCTAGTACCAACATGATCACCACCTCACGGCGGACCTATCCCGACCCTTGGACAAGCAAAGCAGCACACGGAGATGACACTACGACGACCATGGCGGCTACTGCGGCGCGATAACGCGCGGCGCCCCACGGCGTATCCCGGTAACAACACGAAGAGAGTCTAAAGCGAAAGGGCGAAACACGATCGGGGACTCACCACGAACACGATGATGGGCTTGGTGCGATCCGGAGATGGTCTGGAGCGGCTGCCGCAGTGATGAAGCGATCGTGGCGAACTCGAGCCGATCCGCAGGGGAAGACGGGTTGCGCCGGCGATTCGCCAACACCGGCCGACGAGAGCAAGTCGAGGAGGAGCGCAAGACCAAAGCGGTCACGATGGCGTAGCTGGGAACGACCGACGCGGCTCGGCGAGGCCTACGGCGAAGCGGCGGAGCTACACGGCATGGAAGAAAGCGAGGTAGGGAAGAATGGGAGCGACGGCGGCCATCGTGGCTATTTATAGCGGGATGAGCTCGCCATTTGCCGCGACGCAAGACGACGGAGACGCCACGGCGACGGTGACGTGACTGCTCAGGCGGGAAAGCGGCAAAACGCTTCTCGGCGACGACAACAAGTGGCGCCCGGCGGTGATGATCTCATTGTCAACAGGAATTTTGAAATATTTACAGAATTGCCACTGAGTCCATTTTGCAATTTACTTCCAAATTTTCTATAGAAGTTGAAAATCTCCAAAAATAAAAGTTGCTCAACTTTTCAAGTACTACAACTTTGGTTTAAGAAACATTTTCAAATTCTGCCTCCATTTTGAAATTCAAATTTGGGGTACATTTAAAGATTTGAATCATTTCAAAATTACTCCAAATTTTATATGTAAACTTGAAAAACTTTGAATACCAAAGTTGATCTACATAAAATAATCTCCAACTTTGCTTTTTGCCTCAACCCCAAATTCCTCATGGATTTTGAATTAGTCAAAAGGGGCAAAAAGGACTTTTATAATTTGAAAATGAATTCAAATTTGATTTGTCTTCCTTTTACTTAGACTTTGATTTTTGACCAGTAACATGGCCCATTAGGGTTATTTGAGTCAAAGAACATATGACCTCACATGATCACATGAAATTTAACCCCTGTGGTCATGATCTGTATTTAGGGTTTTTGAAACACATCACATGAAATAACAACATTATGAAATAAACCTTATTTAGTAAATGCATTCAAAACTTTATACTAAATGAATGCTTTGCAATGCACATGATGACATGTCAAATTTTAGTATTAGGTCAAAACACCAGAGGTGTTACACCTACCTTGTCACCAGGGCCAAGCGTAGGACGTTGGCCGCTGAAAGGCAGGATCCCTTGATCTTGGAGGGAATCCCAGTCCACCCACCGGAAAGAAGGAGAACCGGTGTTGCAGTACCGCCAGCACCTCCACCCTCAGAAGTGTAAGAAGTAGAGCCCTTGCTTTTGCTCACTCAGCCACTGCCCAGAGAAGAGGCAAATCCATAGCCAGGGCAGTAAAAGAATACGTCGAGCCCGGGAATAAAGATGTGTGGTCCAACAAAGTAGATTAGTTGCCTTGGGAAGATGTACCCATAGTTAGTGGTCTTTCATCACTGTCCTTCAGTACTGTAATCTTTTCGCTATATTTCATTCGTAGTTGTTGAGATCATCTGGTCGTAGGGAAGGTGAACGATGTGTTGAGAATGGGAGAGTGAGTGTCTGTATGTTGTACCTATATAAGGACGTTTGGAATGTGCATTCTCTTTACTTCATTGTGTTTATTGCGTCCATCTACCCTTAGGTCTCGTTAGACGTGCTTAGGGTTTTCTAGGGCGACGTTAGGTGAGTTACAAGAGAAGTTACTATTTAGGTGCGAGCAGACCACCGTGATTGGATAACATAGGACACTGTATCGACTAATTGTGGATGTCCCAGCAGAACACTTGAATCTCTTTAAATTAAATCTGTTGTGGGATTTGAATTCCTTGTCCCTTATTGCGAAAGGAACCCTTATGGTCTGAATCTTCCCTTGCAATACTCCTCTGATTCTATGGTCTATGACCCTACCTCCTTCATTGCGTGTAAATTGGTAATAGTTGCTGGGTTAATAGCTTTTGGTGCTGCGATGAAACCGAGGGCCCCTATGGAACAGCTGCCACATGGTGACGCTGCTTGGCACACGCTGGTATCATGGTTGTTGACCAAGTACCCTTACCAAGTTACACCGCCATACCGCTCTTGATACAAAATATTCTTCTTGGAAATATTCGGGTGTTCGAACGACAAATCCACAACGGGTTGATGAAATAGTGTTCCCTCAAAGTAAATAAGAGAATGTGGTTTTGGAGGAAGCATGTATGCCATGATATCAGTTCATACAAAAGGTTGGCGCCAATTGTGGTCAAGGAAAAGAAGAGCAACAAGGAAAAGTTAGCCTCCGGGTGGTTGGGAGTGATTGGGAAAGCCTGAGTGGACGTCGTGTCCCAAGCCCTGTGTCCAGCTCAACCATGCTACGCACGCCGGTCACTATTGCCATGTGCCCTGCGGCGCCATCAGTGTCAGGGTCCACTAGCAACCTGTCCTCGCTTAACCACGGTATTATGCCACATCCACCGTACTCGTGCGTTGTGCGTTTCTCTTTTTCCCAACATCCTGTTGGCTCTCAATCCTCGCCCTCGTCCCTGTACCAGACCCCCCTCCTGTTTTTCTCTTTTGGGGACACGGCCACCTGCACGCCTCCCTCGTCGAGCGAACCCCTCTCCTCTCCTTTTCCTCCCTCCACTCAAGCTCGCGTAGGGAGCGCACCTTGGTTGACGCTCTCTCCACCTCATGACCGTCAGTGTTTCCCTTCCACTCCACCTACACTTCCTGGTGTGCTGTGCCCCACCTTTGTTCGCCACTATAAGATGCCCTTGCTCTCTCCTTCGTCCTCATTCCCTCGAATCCGAAGCAGAGCTACGAGATCCAGTCGCCATTCATGGAACTAGGGTCGCCAGTCAGAGGTGATTGGGTAATCTGAGAAGAAGGGATCTATATTTTTGTCAAAGGAGTTCAAGTCCATCTCTGGTTAGTTTGGTCTTAGGGTTCACGATGTTTGAGTTCTCAATCTCCTGTTTCTGGATCTATTGGACATACGCCATGTTTTGGATAATGATTTTCTTGTTATTTCTCAATTGTCCTCGTCTATCTTGACTTCTAGATTAAGCCTTGGTTGTACTAGGTTGCTCTTAACCGTGTATATCTAAATCCCTGTGTGATTTAGTGTTCGACGCAGTGTAATCTTCCGTGTAATTTCATATCTGTGAAGTGTAATTGCATTTTCCCTTTCTGATTCTTGTTTCCAATCTCAGGACGAGATTGTTTTAAGGGGGGAAGATTGTAACACCCCTGGTGTTACAAGCTTGCTTAGCACTGAGATTTAGGTCCGAGAAGGATTAGCCTAACAAGTTTCTGGGTTTTAAAAATTTATAATGCATGTGAGACGAAAAACAATTTCTATGAACAAGGATCAAACATAACTTGTATTTAGTACTTAAATAAAAATTGAAGTACAAGTTTAGTAGATGGAAATGCAACTTTAACTTTTGGAAAATAGATGTTATTAACTAGTGTTTTGGGAGCTCAAAAATCAAATTTGATATTAAGATAAGCTCTTTTCGTTAAGTCGGCAAACACTTGAACTATTCTATAAATACCATTTTTGGCGAATTATATTGAGCAAAATAGTTAAATGGTGTTTAAATATTTTGCTCCTATGGGTTAGTATAAGGGATGGACTATTGCATGAAATACTTATTGGTCATAGTTAATAGTGTTTAGGCCTTTTAAAAATTGTAACAAAAGTGTTAATGGTTGTTAGTTTGAATTGAACCCTAACTTTTCTAAGTATGGGAAAAGTAGTAAGACAATGCTATCTTGACATTTAAATTCTGGAGGCTTCCATGGCGGCGAAGGCACCCGGCTTGAGGGGCTGACGAGCGGGCCTAGGAGCCCCCGAGCCCCTGAATCCGTCGGAGGGGTTTTGTCCCCTTGTGTCATGCCCTGAGTGTGACCATGTCGAAGGAGTGGTTGATAGCGCTTTGCCTACACGTGCTGTGCTAGGGAGCCCCTGAGCCTTCGGTGCTTAGGGCACTTGCTTCTAGCTTGGGCCATGGCTAGCGTTGAAAGCTAGGACCAAGGATCAGACTCAGACCCCCCTATTGATCAGGAGCCTGAGGCTCGGACGAGCCCTCGAGGCCCGAGCAGAGGTAGAGGGTGGGCTCGGGATCGGCCCAGTCCTTGGGCAGAAGGTGTGTGCGAGCGCACCAGAGGGGTGTAGCCTCTGAGCTCTCGGGCAATCCTGAAGGGATCGATCAGGAGGTCCTTTGGTCAGAAATCTCTTACCTCGGGAGTTAACATGCCTCCATGTTAGGATCTCGTCACCAGCCGTCGTTGCCCATCCAAAATGGACTGGGTTTTCATCCACGGTAAGAGAAGAGGAGAGTGCCTCAATAGACGGCTCCAAGGAGGAATATGATGCCCAACAACAAGGCAAAGGCTTTGCCTTTCCGTTAGAAGACAATCTACTTCCAATGACCAGCACGATCCAACGTTGATGGCTGCACGTCGACCATGACCACCATCGCACATACCCTCATACCAACGATGCCATGTGGAGCAAAGATCAATCCCCATCATGAGCAGACTTAAGCACGCAGATAGCCTACGCTCTTTGCCAAAGACTGCGTCACCGATAATGCCACCGGAGATGCCAGATCCACATGTAGCAGCGGCTGGCGGCACACACGCAACCTCTATGTGCACTCTAAAGCCAGGGGCGCCCCAAGACCACCCAACACCACCACCTATTTCCATGTTTCCAAGGCCTCACAGCAGCGAGCCGATGATGCATCAAGGAGCGGCAGCAAAACAATTACATTCGAGTAGAAAACCCTTTTGCAGGTCCTTTTTAGAGAAGACATTGATTTTAATTTTGGGCCCAAGTGGCTATGTTTTATCCACGTCATTTGGATTATTGCTTTTTTATTTCAATAATTAGATTATGAGTCGAATTTTATTATATACAAGGAAATTAACCCCGCACGTTGCCGCGGAAACTAAAGAGTTGATTTCTTCATGGACAAAAGATGAAATATAGATACATAATTAGATGTTTTTGCCCCTAATTTTTATTTTACCGCTACTTTTCAAATTTATGATTTTGCCTTCGTTATTGTAAATTTGTATGGGCATTAGATTACCCGTTGATGCAATGTATATATGTATATTTGTATTATTAATTATTTGTTTTAAGTAAAAACTTAGCCCACATGTGCTTCAATGCGGCCTTTTTCTTCTAGACCGGCCCACAAGGCCACCAGGCCCACTAAGCCCACGCTCGTGCTCCCCTTCTCACTGAGTTCTGCAATTCCCCGTTCGGCCGGATTGCAGCAGCTACCCACCCATTAACTACCGGCGTCTAATATACAGTTGGTAATTCTTTTTTGTGGGCCGTCTATTTAATTCTCTTGGCCCAAACTAATCATTTCAAGCAGCAGCAGGTGGCGGCTGGCATCCCGTGACCCCTCTTGACGACCGAGGCTTCTCCTTCTGACCTGGGCTCCCTGCGCTGGCGGCGGGGCTCCTTGCCTCCTGGGTGACGGCGCTCGCAGGGCTCCTGGTGGCGACACCTTGGTGGCTCGCCGACTGGGGCCTGGGCCCTAGGTTCTTGGGCCAGAGGAGGGGCCAAGCCCCGAGGGGCGACGCGCCGGCGTTGGATCGATGGACCGGCAGCACATCACATGTGGCGGTGGGAATCGTGTGGGTGGGCAAAGGCGTTGGTGAATGGCCCGAGCGTGCCGTTGCAGATGAGCTGGTCATCGGAGAAGTGCAGGCCCCGATTTTTTTTACAATTTAGCCCTTTTTTGAAAGTTTCTCACAAATAGACCCCTGGCGGAAAGAATTCAGAAAATGGACCCTTAGCTCGGCGCCATTGATGCTGGCGCCGAGCTAACACGTCTCGGCGCCAGCGTCCCCGACGCCAAGGTCCTGGGCTCGGTGGATGACATGGCAGAGAGCTCGGTTCCAGTCACTCTGGCGACGAGCTTGGCGCCGTAGATCCTAGCGCCGAGCTCGGCGCCTACCTATGGGCCCCACGCTTCTCTTCCTCTCTTCCTCTCCCTCTCCCGCCCTAGCAGAGCTGAGCTGAGGTTCATCGCCGCCGCCGCCATCCGCGCCCGTGCCTCCACCGACCGCCCTCGCCCGCGCCGCGCCGAGCCCGCGCCCGAGGCCATGCCACCGCGCCTGCGCCACCACCACGCCACCGCGCCTGCTCACGTGCCCACGCCCGCGCCCCGAGGCCGCCTAGCGCCACCGCGGCCACCCCGAGGCCGTGCCACGGCCATCGCCCCTCCGCCCGTGCCCCGGTCCCCTCGCCGGTTCCTGCTCCCGCGCCGCGCCCTCTCCTCGCCTTGGCCTGGCCCCGCCTTGCCGCCCTCCACCACCGACCTCGGCCGCGGCCACCGTGCCTCCCGCGCCCGTCGAGCCGAACTCGCCGCGCGGAGCCCCGGGCATCCCTCGCCCGCCGCGCGCCACCACCGACCCCGCCACCTGCAGCAGCCAGTCGTGCCACCGCTGGCCCAGATCATCGGCTTGACCCACGCCCATCGTCCGCTACGACTCCGTCGACGTCCGCAGATCAGTTGTTGGAAAGGTAAAAATTATGAATATGCAATGTACCTACTTAGTTGGCATTTGTTATTTACATAGATATAGTTAGATAGCTACTTAGATATGTAGTTACATATTTAGTTAACTAAATATGATATAGTTATTTAGTGAGTACACTGTATATATATACGTAGTTATTATCTTATTTACTTAGTTTGTAGTTAGAAACTACTTGTTAGGTACTATCTATCGTCTAATTTGGACTAAAGGACATGTGTTTTGTTACGTGTTTGAACTAGATGGACAACCTAGTGACCATATATCATGGAGGCACCATTGAAAGCGGTCGCTATGGATATGTTGAATTTGTTGACATGCAAAGCATGCCTGTGCTATTCAATGATAGGCCTTCATTTAGTGAGATGGTTGCAAGGGCTCGGGAGGAGCTGCATTGCCTTGGAGATGATGGCATTACAGTTGATGGTGTATTGCACCTAGGTTGTCCTCCCAACATCTTCAGGCGAATGATCTCAATTGGTTGTGCGGATCAGTGGAAGAACTATATGAGATCGGCTATGAAGAGCCAGCTGCAATGTTTGGACGTGGTTTGCGTCGGGTGTTAGTTGATCCCATCACGCATGGGTTTACCCCAGCAATGGATCAGCAGGCACACATCGACCCTCCTGTTCCGAAACTTATCTATATGTGGAGATTGCACCTACGGTTCCCGATGCTCAATCTGCCCCGAATGCGGTAGTTGGAGATGGTTGTCAGACTCATGTTTCCGTGGTAGATCCTCCTTATGAGATTCCTTTGACACAGAATCATCTAAGTAAGTGTCTTAACTGCATGGTTTTTGGGAGCTTACCCCGTTCCTTACATCTATTTCTTTCATTCTTTCCTCATTTCTCTACTTATCTTGCAGGAGACATTTCTGAGAATGTGGATGTGTCCCCTATTGCTGCGCAAGTGAACTTTGGAGATGGATTTCGTGGCTCCAATAGTGTTGAAATTATGCATGAATCGGAGCCATATGAGATGGCTAGGGCTCTTGATTCTGATGATGATCGCCCTATTGGAGAGCTGACGGAGAGTGATGTTGAGATGATGAGGCGTATCTTTCCCGGCCGCCGTGATCCTAGAGTTCACGAGTTCAGCGATCTTGCTCATTCTGATCAGGCATTTGCAGAAGGACGTGATGATGAGCTCCTAGAAGCTCCTAAGGCCGGTCCTAACATGGTAATTAAGAATGGGAGGGTGTTCAATGACCTCCCTGCTTTGAAGAGGTGGTTGCAGGCTTTTACAGTGATACGAAAGAGACCTTACAAGGTATTGCATTCATATGCGGAGTGCCATTACACAGTTGTGTGTGACAAGGAACGCTGCCCATGGAGGGTTTGTGCAAGGAAGCAACAGGTAACTAGAAAATGAAAGATCACAAAAGTTGTCGGACCACACAATTGTGCTGACCATGAGCTGACACTGAGGCATCGGCAGTTGACATCTACCCTCATTGCCAAGCGGTTGATGGGAATTTTGCAGGGAGAACCCAACATGAAGGTGAGGACAATTATCAGGACCATTGAGGCGTTGTATGGAGGTTATGTGATAACTTATGATAAAGCATGGAGGGCTAAGCAGCGAGCGTGGAAGATGATATATGGGGACTGGGAGGATGGGTATGAGCAACTGCCAGTTCTTTTCAATGCAATCAAAGCGGTGAATCCAGGCATGCATTATGAGTACATCCAGTGGCGGGCCTAGTGGGTGGTCAGGGTGGTCCACCGACCACCCTGTGGCCCACCCGTCAACCATACATCATGCCGGCCTTCTACAACACGGGCAATCCGATTGGCCATCATGACCACTGGTAAACGTCGTCTCACGCCATCAAACAACAACACGGAAGGCGGCCCACTGATGAACGGGGACGGCTCGGTCGCCCATGGACTACGGCTCGGGCCACATCTAGCCCAAGCATGCGCTGGACCCGGGCCTCGTCTACAACGCGTCGTACCAGGACTACCTGCTCTTCGCGTGCGCCAGCGCCGGCTCCCAGCTCGACCGCTCGGTGCCGTGCCCAGCGCGCCCGCCGCCGCCCTACCAGCAGATCATCGCCCGTCGCTTTGCCTGGCCTGGGTCCGAATTGTATAAGAATTTTTTTTGCGACGCATACCCTATGTAAAAATCCTGGGTCCGCCACTAAGTACATCCCAAAACCAAATGCATGGAAGGATGGGAGGTAGATATTCTTCCGTGCTTTCTGGTGCTTCCCTCAGTGTGTCGAGGCCTTTAGGCAGTGTCGTCCTGTCTTCTCCATTGATGGTACGTTCTTGATTGGCAAATACCAGGGCACACTTCTTATAGCCATATCCTGTGACACGAACAATAAGTTGGTTCCTTTGGCATTTGCTTTGGTTGAGAAGGAGAACAATGACAGTTGGGGATGGTTCTTGAGGCTAGTCCGGATACACGTGGTTGGGCCTGGCAGGGAGGTTAGCGTCATATCTGATAGGCATCAGGGCATACTTAATGTCGTGCAAGAGCAGATAGAGCGGTATGCACCTTTGCACCACCGTTGGTGTACTCGGCACCTTGCCGAGAATCTACTCTAGAAGGATGGTGTGAAGGGTAACTTTGATCTGTTCCAGGAGGCTGCTCGACAGCTTGAGGACAAGTACTTTAAGGAAAAGTTGGAGCAAGTCAAAACCGCAACAAATGCAGAAGGTAGACAATGGCTCACAGGTTTGATGAGGGATTTGGAGAAATGGACGAGAGCTCACGACGTCGGTGGATGGAGGTACGAGTTTCAGTGCAGTAACATGGCATAGTCATTCAATAAGTTGCTATTGGGGATACATTGTATGCCCGTGAATGCAATCGTTCAATTCACCTTCTATAAGCTTGTTGCCTGGTTCAACGATAGACACGCCCATGCATTGTAGTTGCGGAGTGATGGAGAGATATGGGCTCCGAAACCAAAGGCACACCTAGAGAAGGCAAGAGAAAGGGTTGGCACACATGAGGTTACATGCTTTGACCACGCCACAGGGACTTATCAAGTCGAGCATAGGGGCGGTACAACGTCCGATGGTGAGGTCTGAGAGTACTGGCATGTAAGGAAGCACAACTCCACTCTATCTCCACCATCCATCTTATGACTGTTTGATCCAAGGGCTAAGGTGAAGAGGCACACGGATCGCTGACATGGCACATTGAGAGGCCTCCATTTCTCCTCTCAACCTATAAATAACCACTCACTCCCTTTCATTCACACACACAACAAGGAAGAAGAACACTCCTTAGCATTTTCTTTCGTTGTAGTACCAATGTCTGGAGGGTCGTCCAGAGGGAGAGGAAAGGGGAAGGGAACTACCTGGGGGTGGGAGGGCCCTCTTGGTCCCAATTTCTTTGAGGAAGCTCTTTATGAGAGGTTCCCAGTTGAGAGCAAAAGTGATTTCACCAAAGAGGCACCACTGAGAGGATACGATGAAAGGAAAGAAGAGTGGTCAAAATGCATACATGGTGAGGACTGCCTAGTGCAGATGTTCATCGAGGGAATAGATGGAGGTCGTCGTTTCTTCAAATGCCCGCGAGCATGGGTAATTGCTATTACTATTTGTTTCTTCAATATGTTTCTCTTGTATATAACTTACATGACATACTTATTGTAGTCTTCCTTGGCCGGAGAAAACTATGGGTTCAGTAGGTGGGTCGATCCTCGACCTATTTATCCTCATGCGGAGTACATCTACTACCTACAGGACCGTATCTTCGATCTAGAAAGGGAAGTTAGTAGCGGTTACAAGGACGACGAACAGGATGACAACAACAATGGTGCCGATTCACAGGAGGCACTCTGCAATGATCCATATTGCACCTGCCCTAACCACAAAAACAAGGGGCCTCCCCCGTCACCCCCGCCACCACCACCAACAACAATAGGAGGCTACTATGGAGAAGGTGTAACACAATTTGCTATGTGGCCACACTACTAGGATGACTTTATCTTTTTCACATACCACATCTATGTGTTTGTTGTTTGGTTTAATTACCTAAGGCATGTTAGGTTTAGTCGAAGGAAACTCTATACTCAGGTTTGGTACATGTAGTCACATGCCATTTCATGTGTTTCGTGTGTTGATTTATATAATGACGTACGTCGTTGTATTTTTTTTGCAGCACGGGTTCACATTTCAATACGTCCGTATCATTAAGCGGAATATTAAGACCATAAATAATGAAAACAACCACATAATGAAAAGTTTAATACTATGCCACATTACACAACATATCAATACTAGAAGTACGTGCCGACAGTAGACATAGGGGCAAATGCACTTCCAAATCCTCAGTCTGAAACGTACTGAGTAAGCAACTCATCATCCGAGTATCAGTCCTCTTCCACAACCCTGTTGATGTGGCTAGGCTCACCTACGTTGCTCTGACCTACCTGTCGCCTGTAGTAAGCAGCCTCCGCTTCATCTACGGCCGCTGCGGCCTGAGTGAAGAACGCATCGTCGTCATCCTCCGCCTGTAAGCCCGCCTCTGCTAGAGCGATGAGCTTGCTCAGTCTGCCAGTGTCGTCCTTGGCCTCCTTCGCCTGCATGCCTGCCTCTGCTAGAGCGATGAGCTCGCTCAGTCTGCCAGTGTCGTCCTTAGCCTCCTGCGCCTGCATGCCCGCCTCTGCTAGAGCGATGAGCTCGCTCAGCCTGCCAGTGTCGTCCTCAGCCTCCTACGCCTGCATGCCCGCCTCTGCTAGAGCAATGAGCTCACTCAGTCTACCAGTGTCGTCCTCATCCTCGTCCCCCTCATCAGACAACACAATCGGTGATTGAACGGTGCGACCAGCTCGCGATCTATGCTCATCTAACTTCTTCTCCTCATACCTTGCACGAGCCACCTCTGCGGCATGTTCCTCGCTGCAACCAATCTCTTCATGTATAAAATGCAATCAGTTAGCAACGCAATTATATTACATTTAAAATCATGCAACAAAAAAAAGGCTTTCAAGCACTCACTGGCACATAATGTAGCAACATGCCCGTTCAAGACCTACATTTGTACTCTTGTCTCCTCCCTTGCCTCATTCCTTGCCCTCTCCTCCTCTAACGTCATCTGCCTCTCCAATCCACATTTGTTAAGCTCAACATCGATCGGGTTACAAATACCGCGCTGTCTAGCAAACTCACGCATCTTTTCTTTGTGATGTTTAACGAAATAGGTTGACGTAGTCAGGTCCATATCCCCTCTTCCGTGCAATTAGTTGCCTCTTCTTCAGTTCATCCAAGAACTTAGCTTGACCATCATAACATTCCCACCTGCATTTCCTAGTGCTTTGTTCAAAAGAAATATTATATCATATATGTCTTAGCAAAAGAAACAAAATACGATTTCATATTTACCACAAAAATAACGAACCTCATCATACTCAATCATATGGCTGCAATAATGCCATAGTTGGATTTAACACTACATTCGCACATGATAGGAGGTGCTTTGTAGATTACCCTTTCTTTCTTCTTTTCCTTAACCCTCCGCGGTTCTTCCGGCTATTGGTTCTTAGGACCATACAACCACTCCTTGAAACGACACTTCGCCATTGAAAACACCTAAATAATAAGACATTAGTACATGAACACATATAGCTCAAAATTTCAACACATACACTTTGCACTTACTTCATGCTTGTTTGGACACACAAACTCCAACGTATTCTCAGGGTTTATCACAGCTCGATCTCCGCAATCGCACAGAGGAGGTTTCTCGAGTCGTCTAACTACGGCTAGGTGCTTCTCCTTAGCCGTCATTGGCGGAGGGCTAGGGGTGGAACCCACTGCTTGAAGTGCTCACGTGGATGTCTCCCTCTAAACCAATCATCGAAAAGGAGGTACCTAGGATCAAACTTGTTTGCATCGTCGATCCACTGAAAGAAAAAACACCTCTCATGATCCTACACAACGAGATTCCAACAAAATATTAGTAGCATACTTACACAAATAAAGAAAAAGGATAGTGGAAACAATTTCTTACATTAAAACGACTGCATGTGTAGAAGCAACGCGCCGCTATGTCTGGATATTTCTATTGAAAAACATGGGTCGGAAAACCACAGTCACAGTTAGGGACAGGGAGATCAGGAGTGATGGGGGCATCTTTGCGAGACGCGTCGGGGTATAATTCTCGAGGACAACCCCGTTTTCGCCAAAACTCCTCCCGAAACATTTCTTGCATCTAATAAAACGGATGTAATTTAACAAACATAAATCAAAACATCACAAATAAATGTCAATGAGAATCATAACTACAATACAACCAATTTCGTTCTAAAAACCGAAAGCAGTTAACATTAAACCCTAAACCTAGGGTTTCCCATTTGATGCACAACAATGAACCCATAACATAACTGCATGCGCCTAGGTTTGCTAGCTTTTTTTCACGCCTTGGCATCATCCTACGGTTGTATAATACATATATTGAGGGATACAATGAAACCCTAAGTGATGACAATTATTACGTTCAAAAATCCGACTAATATATACCGAATCGATGCGAAAAAAAAACTATGAGGGAAGCGAGGATACCTTGCTCTCGAAGATCTACGGATCAAATCAAGGTTTTAAGGTCCAATATGCCGATTCGTGAGGTAGGGTGAAGTGGGGAGAGAAAAAACCCGAGAGAGAGGAGAAAGAAGAGAAAGAACGCTCGGGCAGAAAAGTTGGGCTGTGGTTAAATGGCAGGGAGCTCGGCACCGGTCACTCTGGCGTCGAGCTCGGCGCCAGAGCCCTGCCATGTCATCCACCGAGCCCAGGACCTCGGCGCCAGGGACGCTGGCGCCGAGACGTGTTAGCTTGGCGCCAGCATCAATGGTGCCGAGCTAAGAGTCCATTTTCTGAATTCTTTCCGTCATGAGGTCTATTTGTGAGAAACTTAAAAAAAAAAGAGGCTAAATTATAAAAAATTCGGGTGCAGGCCCAGGTTGAGCGACAGCAGTTTGTAGTAGTTGTTGTCCAGCACCGTGGGCGTGCTCACGTTGATCTCCGTGGTGGTGTTGGGGGTGAACTGGCCACGGTTGGGCCGGCACAGCTCCTCCAGCAGCTCCTGGTACGCCGGGCTGATGGTCCCGTTTGCCAGCCGCTGCCGGT
The DNA here is from genome assembly GCA_904845875.1 of Miscanthus lutarioriparius. Classification (NCBI taxonomy): domain Eukaryota; kingdom Viridiplantae; phylum Streptophyta; class Magnoliopsida; order Poales; family Poaceae; genus Miscanthus; species Miscanthus lutarioriparius. The sequence goes on from CAJGYO010000081.1 coordinate 239,672, forward strand.
TCGTGGCCAGGAAGGAGGCGCAGTCATCTATATATATATATAGAGAAGGACAATGCTAGGGTACCCATTTACTTATTAGGAGTTAATACTCTCAAATAAATCTGGGTGATTGAATTTTTAGAATTTTTTAATTAATTAATTGATTAAGTGACCTAGAAAAAAATTCTCAAATCCCTCTCATCACGGCATCCATAAGTGGACGTTCTTGTCCCTCCTTGTTCATGCTCACGACTAATGAGTTTTTCCGTGTTTAGAATTGATTATGGCTAATGACGATATCCTTCTTTCTTATGAGTTTTTATTTATCTATATGGGTGTTATATATTTATATTTTAAATCCCTATGTGCCTAATTATTTTTTTCCTAATAACACGTTAATATACACAATTCAGTTATCACTTTTTTATGAAAATGTACAAGTTATGTATATAAAAAATATGTTACATCAATTACTTATAAAATAAATTAGACCTAACACGTATAATTAAAAATGTTACACGCATAAATACAAAGATCTTTGTACTTGGTTCTAAATACAACTATCACGTCATATAAAACACGTCTCTACATGTGTGCAGTGTGTCCAACTATTGGATGCATGTGTAGCTAGCATTGTCCACGTTATATAAAATCTTTTAGATCTCATCATGTTGCATCATATAGGACAATTAGATTATGCATGGGTATTAGATCTAATAGGCAGATATTTTATATTTTTCTCGTATTACTTCGTACGAGGTAATATGTGATACGTATTTGACATTTAGATTTGAGTGTACCGTAGCAAAGCCTTATATATAAACTCATTTTAGTTGTCAAGGACGAATCTGCACCCAGAGCCGAGACCCGAGAGGGCTCTAGTCCAGATCGATTTTTTTTTTAATTTTAACCTTTTTTCGAAACTAATTTTAAATCTAACACTGTCGATTTTTTTTAAACTAACACTTTTGGCCGCGCCTATTGTCCTGACGCGGCCAAATGCCTGTGCCGCGCCATGCATGGCGGCGCGGCAGAGGCCTGACGTGGCGGCGACCATCACCGCTGACGTGGCAAGGCTCTGCCGCGCCACCGATCTTGGCGCGGCAGTGCCACGCCCTGATCCGTGGCGCGGAAGAGCCGGTTATACCCCCACGGCCAGTCCCGCTGCCCGAGCACCAAGGACGCCTAGCCGTCGCTCCCGCGCCCGTCCGTCGCCACCGCGGCCGCCCGTCGCCAACCACGCCGGCCGCCACGCCACGAACGGCGGCAGCCCCAACCGCCGGCCCTCCATTGCCGCCTCCCTCCCTTCCCTTCCATTCCCTGGCCGCCTCCATCCCTCCTCGTCGTCGTTTAAGGTAATGACGCACATTTTATTTTCGTTTGAATGGTGGATAGGATATTATGAATGGAGTTAAGGTTAGCAGAAAAAATATGTTTGGGAACTATGGTGAAGATATAAGTTTGATTTTGTCAATGTTAAGGTTAATTATTTAGTTAGAAGTATGTTTGCCATGTTTTTTTTTGCTATAATTGTTGTTTATAATATTTTAGTTGCATTGCAAATGATTACATTTTTCATTAATTTGCGTTGTTTTGATTGATGTTTGATTTGAACCGTTTTATTAGATGGAAGACATGTTTCGGGAGCAGTTATGGCGAAAACGGGGTCGTTCTAGCGAAATGTACCCCGACGAGTCTAGCAAAGATGCCCCCGTCCCTCCTGAATTCCCTGTCCCTAATTATGACTGTGGTGGTCCGGCCGACATGTTTCAATCGAGACATCCGGACACAGCGGCTCGTTGCTTCTACACGTGCAGTCATTTTAATGTAAGTAATTATTTCCGTATATTTTTCTTTTCATTTGTATTACTAGGTTACTAATATTTTGTTGATTTTGTTGTTGTGTAGGACCATGAGAGGTGTTTTTTCTTTCAGTGGATCGACGGTGCAGACAAGTTTGACCCCAGGTACCTCCTTTTCGACGATTGGTGGAGAGGGCGACATCCACGAGAGCACTTCAAGCGGTGGGTTCCACCTCCCCTAACCCCCCTCCAATGACGGTTAAGAAGAAGCACCTAGCCACAGTTAGTCGACTCGAGGAACCTCCTCTGTGCCATTACGGAGAACGAGCTGTGATAAACCCTGACAATACGTTGGAGTTTATGTGTCCAAACAAGCATGAAGTGCAAAATGTATTTGTTCAAAAGTTGAGCTATATGTGTCATGTACTAATGTCACGTTATTTAGGTGTATTCAATGGCGAAGTGTCGTTTCAAGGAGTGGTTGTATGGTCCTAAGAACAAATGGTCCGAAGAACCTCTAAAAGCAAAACAAAAGAAGAAAGAAAGGTTAATTTACAAAGCACCACCAGTCAAGTACGAATGTGGTGTTAAATCTAAGTACGGTCTTGTCCACAAACTTTGTATTCAAACAAACACAAAGGTCGTTGAAGCTAGAAGGTTTATCAAACCATTCCAATTCTTCTTCCATATCCTCAAACATACCATCTTCTCTCCTAACACTTTCTCCGTACAAAACTCTAACACAACAATCCATCTGCAAAAGCATTTCAAGAAACTTCATCAAATCATCGAAATCATCATACGAGTGTCCATACTAACATTATTACATTTTCTAACTATAACTATACTAACTAATCAAATATTAACATCTATACAAGGCTAACTACAACAACCTATTAGACTAAATCCAATGTACAACTAGAGTCAATAACGGTACTAACTAAACTACCTTACTTTACTATCTATACTAACTTATTATATTACGTATACTAACTAAACTAACTTTACTAACTACACTAACTATGCTTTGATAATTTTACTAACTTTATTAACTGTGGTAACTATATTAGTGGAGTACCTCACGCAGCCAGCTGCAAGAAGACAGGGGAGGCGCGGCGCTAAGTTTGAGGGGCGGTATAGCCCTGCGGACCGGAGGTTTCTGGGCCGGAGGGGAGACGCTACCGTCTTGGCGGCGGCATGGTCGAGTCACGGCGGTTTGGCGGTGGCTGGCCGGTGTAATGGCTTACTACCTAGTGAACGCTGGCTTCTTTGTCGTGGCAAGGGTCAAGCGTATGACCTTACATGCAAGTGACGACGCCCTCGACGACGGGCAAGGGCGATAAGGCAGCGCGTTAGCAATGATGCCTTTTGCGTTTTCGCGAACAAAGAATCGCTTGGGCAAGAGATCGCGGCGGTGGTTAGCTCCGCTCATTGCGCCACGGATCGAGAACGCGCAGATCGCCGCGCTTAAGATCGGTGTATGGCAGAGCCTTGCCACGCAAATGATGATGATGGTCGCCACACGTCAGCCTTCGCGCAAGGCCGCCATGCATGGCGGCAAGACGAGTATTTGGCGCGCAGAAGCAATAGGCGTGCGGCTAAAAGTGTTAGTTTTAAAAAAACCGGCAGTATTAGCTTTAAAATTAGTTTCGAAAAAGGTTAAAATTAAAAAAAAAAATCTCCAGATCTAGCCTAAACCAAAATGATAAGGCCTCCTTTGGATTGGGGGGTGGGGGGTGGGGGGTGGGGGGGGGGCGGGTTAAAGGAGAACCAAATGATTGACGAATCCTAAGAAACAGGTATTGTAGGTGTCTTCGGTTCACAGGAAAGGCTCGCTCTTAGGAAATCCATAGGAACTAGGGGGTAACCCCGTGCTTCGCGCGGGTAGTCAGGGACGATGCTGGCAGTACACACCATATCCAACAGATTTAAGTATAGCAGCAGATGCGGTGTATATATCAGGCGATTGTGATTGGAACATAATAATCTATATATAGTTGTCTGCTTCTCTTGCAAGAAGTTGGTAAACTGAGTAATACTTGAACAAAATATATATATAAAAAAGAAGAGTGAAATAAATTGCCTAAGGGCACACATAAGTAGAGGTACATGGAACCATGTATAACCAAATTGCAGTGGAGAATAGGAGTACAAAGTAAGAGGTCTTGGTGGTGCTATGGGCAGCTGCTGATGGTGGGATGATACTAATCCTGCATATATGCGGAATAAAAAAACGCAGGAATGTACTCTGTTTCCACCTAAGGCAATTGATCCCTGTGTACAAATGCAAAAGCAGGTGTAAAACCTGATGGTAAAGGTAAAAGAGATTAATATATATAGCATTGTACTGAGAAGAGGCTGGTGGAGGGATTATTATTTGATGAGAACAAAGTGGTGTGATACTATGGATTATGAAGCAAACAGAAGAAGAGTTAGATATAGCAGAAGCTGCATTAAGCAATTAATAATATTATTAGTGTTACTCTGAGCATATGGTAATGGTAAGGAAATATATTAATATTACATATGTATTTACCAAGAGTTTCAGGAATTGATTCAATGTGCACTAAAAAGTTAATGGAATTAAGAAACAGAGGCTTCTATTGATAAATGGTGCGGAAGAGAGGTGGCCTGAATGGTAATGTGATAACCTTTGTTGTTTGTTCAATGGCCTGAGCACGCATTTCACAGGAGAGCAACAGCAGCAATATCATGAGGAGAGATATGAACACATGTACCATGAAGAGAGGTGGCACCATCAGAGGTAGGTGTACTATCAGGATGCGTTGCACGATGATGCCTCATTGCTTCACGGGGGGGTCATTTGGGATCCTGACGTTGGTTGTCCATAACATGACAAAGAACTCGATGTATCCCGTCTCATCCGCCCGATGGCAGGGTGTTCTATAGGGGGTAACAAAAATTAAGAAACTCCATAATACGTGGACTCTAACAAAGTAAATGTATGTCATCACGGTCTTCTAGGAAAGGAACAAATATGGGAAGGTAACATTTGACTAACCCGAACACTAAGGGCTCAGAAGGGAAGCTTTTCTTCTGAGGGAGATGAGAAATTTCCTCTTCCTGCATGTCATCGACCTGATTTCAGATTTCTGTACGGGGCTTCGCGGCACACACAGTGCAGTTGGCAGTGCTGTATGAAAGAGTAACTATAAGTTAGCAATAATGGTTGAGCAACAATAACATGAAGAAGTCTAGTTTTTTTAATGGTAAGGGAAGAAAGCATCTTAGACAGCACGGACAGAAGTGAGGGTAAGCTGCAAGTAGTTAAAGGATCACAGGTAAACGCTGAGAAGGTAAACACAAAAGCCAAAAAACAATGATGCTCGGTACCAGCAAGAAAGGCGGAGCATAATGTGCATTGGTATTTGCTAGGCGTAAAATTCAGCAATCCTAGGATTAAGGATACAGAACCATAACAATTTAGAAAAGTATTCAGGCGCTAAGATAGGCATCATTGCCTAAGCACTGTCATAAGCAAAAAGACAGACGCTGGTTTTGTAAAATAAAACTGATTGACCAAAAACAAAACTTTTTGTGAAGGTAACAGTAAAGTATACACCCTTGGACAGACCCCAGTCCATAGTTATCAAATATTAATCATGGCATTAACCTGCTCACTGCTGGTTTTGATTCAATGTCTTTTATTCATGCAATTGTCCTGTTAAATCAGGCAGCAAGAACTATTGCAAAATCTGCAGGACATAGTGTTTGGTTGAGTGCAGTGTAATGAAGTTCTGTATTGTCCCCGAACCATCAATGATCTATTTGAAGTACAAAGTGCAGTCTGTTTTGTCCAAGAACAAAGGATGCAGAGTAGCTGCACTTGTGCAATTTCTGAAAAGAGCTGGAAACTTAACGATAAACCGCATAGACCGAATAGGTTATAGGTATATATCCACAGTGCCATACCACTGGCGACAAAAATATATAGGAAAACTATTTTTTTTAGCAAAAATATATAGGAAAACTATGAGAAGTTTGAAAAGGTAGCTCACTGACCTGCTAACCTCAATTAGTGGCAAATGGTCATACCGCGGTTTCTCAATGAAGTTTTGTACCTATAAGAAATTAACAAAATGTTACTGAAGCATTTCAGATTTATCATAGGGGGAAGAAATGCAGCGGCAGGATGCTGTTAAATTTGCAAGGCATGTTATTAGAATTAACACATACGACACTGAATCGTTGATGATACGGCTTCTGTTTACTAATATGCAAGAGAGCTGCATCATTACTTTCTACAATTAAACAAAGTGCAATCTGTTTTGTCCAAAAACAAAGGATTCCTAGCACCTGCACTCATGTAATCTCTGGAAAGAGCTGGGATCAAATGATACAGTGCATGGAACGAATAGGTATATATCCGCAGTGCCACACCACTGGCGACAAAAATATAGAGTATAGGAAAATCATGAGCAGTTTGAAAAGGTAGCTCACTGACATGGTAGCCTGAATTAGTGGCAAATGATCGTACTGCGGTTTGTCGATCAAGTTTTGTACCTATTAAAAATTTAGAAAATGTTACCTGAAGCATTTCAAATTTATCATATGCGAAAAATGCATTGGTAGGATGCTATTAAATCCGGAAGGCATGGTATTAGAATTAACACATATGACAGTGAATGCTTAATGATATGACTTTTGTTTTTTTACACGCAAGAGAGCTGCATGTCTTTATATTCAGAATAATGGTGATGGTTTGACCAGAAGCCATTTGATGCGTATTTCAATAGCCAAGGATGCTGTTAAGAATTGGTGCTGAGAAGCATACATGGGAAGTCATACATACCCTGACCTGCATAAATGTAGGTGAACACTAATAGAATAATGGAGCCGAGCAGGCAGGCGTACGAATGGAGGATTGAGCGAAGTTGTCGCACCCAGGTCCGATGCGGCGTAACCTGTTTGAGGTGGGCCCCCCTGTAAATTCACACGCATGCATCGTCGTTAATATATTTTTTGGGGGGTTGGGGGCGGTGGAGAATCAAAGCTGGTGGTATGCGTAAAACACTTGTAAATTCAGTAATCAGATGAGATCGGAATACACATAACCAAATAGCATAGTTTAGGGTTTGGTGGATAATTTTTGGGGAAAAATCGAAGCGGGCAGTAGGCATAACACACTTCTAAATTCAGTAATCAGATGAGATCCGAATAGAAATAGGCAAATAGTTAGGGTTTGGGCGCTCTGGTTTCGTGCAGGGAACAGAAGGGGTCGGCATACCTGGTTGGGCGGCCGTCGCCGAAGAAGGCCCCGCCAAGAGGACCAGCGGGGGAGAAGGGATGGGGGAGGCACCGGGCTTCCGCGCAGGCAAACGCGAGGGCATCGCTGCGTCGCCGCGCCGCGGCGACGTCGATGCGGTGGTGCGCCGCCGGGAGGCTCGGGCGAGGTGGGCGGAGGGCGCAAGTGGGGCGGTGCTCCGGCGGGGTCACGTCGCAGCCGGCGGCGGATTTTCTCAGTGCCGTCGCCGCTGCGGTTCCTTTTTTTGCGAGGGAAACGGGACGGCACTATTGAGGGAGATCTAACTATTTGTCACTCTTACGGTGGCTGCCTCTCCGTTTGTCAACTTTATCGTGCCAATTACAAAATTGCCCGTAAAAGCGAAGAACTGCACTAATATTTTGCCATTTTTCGCTGACGTGTCATGCCAGATCAACGCGCCGGCGTGGAAGTTAACGCCTCCGTCTCCGCTGACGACCAACGCCGCCAGAATCGCTCGCCTGCCTCCCTCACAAATCCCGCTCGCTTCTCCTCCTTGTCCTCCTCCTCGCCCCGCTCCGCTTACCGGCCGGGCGTGATGTGGCCGTTGAACCGCCTCTCATGCCGACCTCACATGCCATTGCCTAACCTCGCTTCGCCGCAGATCGCCACTCCACTGCCGCCGCTCCTCCCGAGCCACGACCGCGAGGGGAGGACGCTGAAGTTACTAAGGAAGCCGACCGGAGCGGGTTTGGTTAACGCTATTGTCTTTGTGCAACCAAGGAAGCTAGCGGCCTAGGAGGACGGACATGTTGGCGCCCGCCGGCCGCTGGTCGTCTAGGAAGCTTGCCGCCGCAGCGGCAATGGATGGCCGGAGGAGGGCGGAGGCGGAGCTGCGGCGAGTGCGGTGGGGTGGCTGCCGCCGCGCTTTTCGCGCCTCATTGTGCGCCCGCTCCGCTGAGCTCGCCGCCTGTGGTGCTGCTCATGGCCTTCAAGAACGCGATCACCGCGGACCATTGGGCGCTTGCCGGGCTGGACTTACAGCTGACGACGCCGCCGTGCGCGCGCTCGAACGAGCGTCGTCTGCCAGCGACTTCCCTTGACGCCGACGCGGACCGGCGGTGGTCAATGTGACCTCCGCCGACGGCAACGGCAACGGCAACTCCGTGTTCGCGCTTCGCTGAACGCTGAACGCCGCCTGCATGGCTGGCGGCGGGCTCGACGCGCACATCGGTGGTGGCCACGGTGTCGCGGGTCATTAGCCTCGTGCTCCCAACACGCAGCTCGGGGGCCGCCGCCGGACCTCGCCGCGTCGAGCACCGCACCACCTCGACCTCTCCAGAACAGCCTCGGCGGTGGCTCGCCGACCACGCCGCTCAACGCCACCGAGCTCCGCGTGCTCTCGCCGCGGGCAACGCCATCTCCGCGAGCTCCGGACACGGGCGGTGGCCTCACGGCGCGGGTCTCTAGGAGCTCAACCTCTCGGGAACGCGCTCGCGGGCCGCCTCCCCCGCCGTGTTATGCAGGCTGCCCGCCTCGTCGTCTTTGGGGCTCGCTAGCAACCGCCGCCCGCATGAGCTCCCCATCGGGGCCTCGAGGCGTTGGAGCTCGTTGACCTCGGCAAGCAACGGCTTCAACGGCTCCCTCCCGTCGGACTGGGGGGCACGGCTCCGCCTACTCAACGTTTTCGCCGAACAAGCTGGGCATTGGCGGTGCCGACCGAAGCTGGCGCTCTCGTCCCCTTGAACGCGACGGTGGACATGTCGCGGAACAACTTCACCGGCGGCGATCCCACAGACGGCCCGTTCGCGCGCTTGTGGCCGCGGCGGCATACGAGGGCAACTGAACTCATGCGGGCGGGCCGCCGGAAGCGTGCATGCTCCATCCGTCGCCGCTCTCGAACCCTCCCAACGCCACCGACTCGCCGCCGACGTTCGCGGCCATCCCCAAGAACCCCGCTCGTGCCCCGTCGGAGCCCCGAGGCAGCTGTGGCCATCCATTAGCAGGACGAGGGGGAGCCGATTTAACGATTCTTGGGCGCCGTTGGTCGGCCGGAGACGGAGGCGTTAACTCCACGTTGGGCGTTGATCCGCATGACACGTCAGCGAAAATAGCAAAATATTAGTCTGGTTACTGTTTTCTCGGGCAATTTTGTAATTAGCACGATAAAATTGGTAAACGGAGAGGCAGCCACCGTAAGAGTGGCAAATAGTTAGATCTCCCCACTATTGATCAACAGTGCGGTTAACCAAGATTAGAGATCTACTAGCAGGTACCCTTCGCACGGGGCAGCAAACCGGAATAGTAGCACATCGTATGATTATACATGGAACAAAAAGATTAACAAGATTAGTTATAGATGGGTTGTCATTGTAGCCGTTCGTACATAATGTTAGCATAGTACATGGATGTTTCCGTCGGATATGGAGGCTCGTTTTGCCATGGTTTAAGGAACTTTCAAGGGGAATTCCCCGTATGTCGTTAAAAAAGATCATAATATCTTGTGTATTTTTGGAAAAGTTCAGCGGTCTTCAGCATCACTACTTTAATTTTTTCGTGTCATCTGTGCCACTTCCGTTAGTTTGGCTCTAACTCCGTCAAACTGCAGGTGTGAAAAGACGAAAATACTCTTAAGTCTAAATATGTTATTAAATTTTTTTGAGCATCTTAACAACTTCAAATGAAAAAACTCAAAACTAGAAGGTTGTAAATCTCGTCGAGATCTATAATTTTCATATAAAAATTATTTTTATTTAATTCCGAAAAAAAATGATTTGATATGATTAATATATCTTACAAAAATCATATTATTTTTTTGCAGAATTAAATAAAAATAATTTTTATATTAAAATTATATATCTCGACGAGATCTACAACTTTTTAGTTTTGAGTTTTTTCATTTGAAGTCGTTAAGATACTCAAAAAAAAATTAATAACATATTTAGACTTAAGGGTATTTTCGTCTTTTCAGACCTGCAGTTTGACGGCGTTAGAGCTCAAACTAACGGAAGTGGCATAGAGGACACGAAAAAGTTAGAGTAGTAGCGCTGAAGACCGCTGAACTTTTCCAGATGCACATAGGGCATTACGATCTTTTTTATGGCACACAGGGAATTCTCTCAACTTTCAATGTTTGGCAAAGTTGTCCACCAAGCGAGCGAGGCTTGTCGTGGGATGCGTTCCATCAGACTGATTGGCTCATTCGCGTGCCCTTAAATCCGGCTTAATTCGTTTCTTTTTTCATCCGGAACAGTATTTTTCTCTCACAAATTTCTCCAGCATTCCTCCAAACCATCCAAATTCCTCCAGAATTCCTCCGAGCGAACAGACCCTTGTGGTGATGATAGATAAAACATCAGAGGGCCCAGGAACTATGCAGGCAGATTGAGAAGTATGTAGGTTAGGTGCAAAGGTCGAAGGATATACATTTGCATTTGCAAACCGAAGAATAGTATGAGAAAACAAAAAACTAAATTAGCAAATATGGCTTGTTGCTTACTGGTTGGCATTGCAATGTGTTTACTATGAGGAAAGTCGGAATTGGATAGTCAATTTCTGCGCATATCTGCTGCGACCAAATTTGCCAATATGGTAAGTGTGTTTTCATAAATTAAGTTTAAACTAAAGCAAGCAACTGGGTGGCTCAAAAAGTAATGCTAATAAGAGAGCACAGGAAAAGAAATCTGGAGGAGGGTAACAAAGGTATGGTACACTAAATAAGTGGAGTAAAGCACAATCAGTATATAGCATCCTAAAAACTGAATCTAGGACCATTGCAAACCTGTAGTACAACTGAAATTTGGAGGACCACTACTTAGGAGGTCCAAATGTTCTTATTTTTAGTCTGGCAACGGGAGTTTTTTCTTCTTCTGAATATACGGAGCAGGAGCAGCTATGCAACTGATCGTGCTAACTGGGATGACGCCACCTTGAGGACCTTTCTGGAACTAGTGATAGAACAGAAAAACCTATTGCACTGGAACCAGAAAGGCCTCACAACCCTCGGTTGGGCAAATGTGTATCCAGCATTCGAACAGACTACCAAGTTGTCGTATGATAAGAAACAGTTGCAGAACAAGTTCAACGACATGGAGCGGGCATATTTTACTTGGCGCGACCTTTAAACCAACACTGGCCTAGGCCGTGACCCCCGTACAGGAGGCGTCACAGTTGACCCCTCGTTTTTTGAGGGTGGCAATGGGGTACTAACTTCTAACCTTATTCCTTTCTAACCCCCTGACTACCAAGTACTAGGGATGTTCCCATTCTACTCGTTCTAACCAGTTGACCCATGCCACATGTGCAGAAAAATAGCAAATATGTGGTGGAGCGGACCAAAATTTCTAAATGCCTTGACCTACTGATCACTCTTTAGGGACACACCCGACAGGGGGACGTTGCTCTCTTCTGGTGGACATCACCGCGAGAGGACACCCAGTACTAATAGCCTTGATACTCCACACGACATGTCCCAGGAGCTCGTAGATCTCTAGAGTGTTGGTCAGTCCTCCAAGAGATCCACTAGGGAATACTCTGTCAACAGCCCTCCTAATAAGAAGAGTGCTTTGATTGACCATAAGCTGCAGAAGGCCCGCACCAGCAAGCAGGAAGAGGAGATGGACAAAGTGAAAAAGATTTTGAAAGAAGATGGTTTGCTAGAGTCTGATGCTATGTTTGCTCATGCTTTAATTATTTGCACGAACACACTACACCGTAGGAACTTCCTGACCATGGAAACAAAAGAGGGGCGCCTGAACTTTCTGCAGATTTGCTGGGAGGACAGGAGATCCAGATCCAAGCAGATGTTATAGGAAGAAGCGTTTCCACTGCGGCAGTCTATGTAGTTTTATTTTTCAAATTGAGTTGTACTCTGTCGTGGATAATATTTGTTTAAGTTGCATCGCTGTAATGTGGCCGGTGGCCTGAACTTTGTGTGCTGTTTTTTTCTGAATCAAAATAAAATGTGATCTGTGATGTACATATCTTTGTTCAACATACATTTCATTATTTGATGTGTTCTGTGGTGTACTGGGTCTGCATTTTGCAGGCCGAGGTAGCTGTTGCAGTCATCACCGAGTCCGCAGGTATGAATCCTTCTCCACATTTGTGTGCACATAGTCAGTATATGGTACTTGAGTCCTAAATTGTTGTTAATTGGTGTTGTAGGTTCACCTGTAATTGCTACCAGAGTATCACTATTAATTGGTGTTCTAGGTTCAGCTCTCTTGTAATCCTTCATTGGTTCCTAAACAAGACAAGACTCTATTATTGTACTATTGCAAACTGCAGACCCTTCATTTTGACCCAACCAATTCGAAGGTTCGTATTCGATACCTAATCAACTAATACCTTCAGAATCAATTCGTATTTAGGACTAATTCATGTTCTTGCAGATAAGCAGCACTGAGGAGTCCAACAACAGCGACAACTCCAGTGAAGGACCCAACAGCAGCACTGAGGTGTTGAACTTCGCTGCTGCTGTCCTGCTTGCTAGGTACAAAGCAGCAGTGGTGAATGCGGCTCCAGTGGTGAACCCGGACCTCCCCTTCCCGAAGATGACCGGGCGACGGTGGATGGAACTCAATATGCGAAACGAACAAAAGTGCATCGATAACTTGCGTATGTCTCATGCTGACTTCAAGCATTTGCATGACATTTTACTTGGTTTGGACTGAAGGGTACACGATAGACATCATCCCTAGAAACTTTAGGTATATATCTGTGGACTTATGCTCACAACCAAGCAGTTAGAAGGAGCAGGGATAGATTCGAACGGTCTTTAGATACAGTGAATAGGAAGGTTACTCATGTCGCCGAGGTTATCTGTAGGTGGGCAGACTCTATTCTTGTTCCAGCTGATAGCACTTATGCTGGAGTGAAATGGCAACTTGGATCATATGCACCATTCTTTGATGGACGCATTGGGGCTTTGGATGGCACTCACATTAAACTTAAGGTGAATAAAGAGGCCAAAGTTGACCATATAAATAGGAAAGGAGATGTAACAATTAATGTTTGTGCCATTGTCGATATGGATGGGCGCTTCACATATGTTGGTGCACGGATGGCGGGGTTGGTGCATAACATGTCGGTCCTGAAATAATGTTGGGAGGAACCAAACTTTCCGCATCCACCACACGGTTAGTGAGTACTGACATGCAAATGTTGGACCAACATTTTTTAGTTGCTGGGGCAGAAAAGAAAAAACTAATTGTGGAAATGGTTCATGTGTTGCAGGACGCTACTACCTGGTGGACGCGGGATATGCACTGGAGTCTGGATACATGGGTCCTTTAAAAAATACAAGGTACCATCTAGATGATTTTAGGGGTGTACCTGTTGAGACAATGTCTCGACAGGAGAAATTTAACTTAACTTATTCTAGGCTACGCAGTATCATCGAACGGACATTTAGGGTACTGAAAGGCCAGTGGCACATTGTGAATGGGGTACCTTAAAGCCATAGGGTCAAGCAAAAGATGATTATTATGTCATGCTTTGCATTGCACAATTGTTTGTTCATTCGGGAGCATGGATTTGGTTCGCCTACCTACCCACCGTCTGCCTGGGTGGAGCTCAATGCAAGTAATACTATGACAACAATGAGGGAGTACATATCTTTGGGTCTCTGGAGAGAATGATTATGCAAAGGTGATGTAACTTAGGATGCAAAGTAGGTGAATTAAAGATAGATGGTCTGTGGTTTGGAATTATATATGTATGATACTTGGTGGTGCATGCAGGCGAAGAACGAAGGTGAAGGTGTATGTGCAGCTGCAGGTCGTATGTGGACTTGTCCAGTCGAAGACTTGTCTGTGCAGTTTGCTTTGTGGCTTCATGAAGGCTACAAGTTTTGTAAATGTTGCATGTATGCCTAATTGTATAATGTTGGAATGGTCCAATATATAGGTAGTGATATGTTGTATTAATTTGTTGTCTGAAATATTGAAATGGACTGTAATTCGAACCTATTGAGGCATGCAAGAACTGGTATGTAAACTTGGCAAATAATCCAAGTTCAACTGGGTCAATGTTTGTAATGTATGAAACTTGTGGTGTTCAATTAAGGCCTTGTTTAGATTGAAAAAAAATTCAATCCGATGAATAGTAGCACTTTCGTCTTATTTGATAAATATTGTCCAATCGTGGACCAACTAAGCTCAAAAGATTCATCTCGTGATTTCCAACTAAACTGTGCAATTAGTTATTTTTTTTACCTACATTTAATGCTCCATGCAAACGGCTAAAAATTGATGTGATGGAGAGAGAGTGAAAAAACTTGAAATTTTGAGGGTATCTAAACAAGGCCTAACTTGTTTGTCAACTGTTGTATGCATGTGGCAATGGCATGCCTTATTGTTTGGCGCCAAAATTTGAATTTATTTAGTGACAACCGATTCAAATTTGAATGCTATTTAATACTCATGTGTACAGCCTGGGCTGGGGCTTCTCTGTTCGGCTGAAGCTGGCTGATTCAATAGTGTTGGCTGATCAGCAGTCCTACCAGCCCATTCCAAATTTATACCAGCCGAACAAAACGAAAGATCTTTATAGATAGATAGATGTAGATACCGTTGGTACCTATGTTTTCACAGGATTTTCATAGGAAAAAAACATCCGCTGGAAGCTCTTTGTTTCATTTGCTCACGCATAGGAACGAGGCAAATGATCGTGAAACGATCAAATCAATGCTTTTGCTGGTGTGCTGATCCACATGTAGGTGGCATTCGTCTAACAGATGATGTTTTTTCTCTATAAAAACACGTTGTCACATTCTTAGTTAAACCAATCCTATATGATTTGTATTCCTTTGAATTTCCTATGTCCATCCAAACACCTACTCATACAAGTTTCCTATGTTTTCCATTCTATGTTTTGCAGTTGCAATCCTACGAAATTCATGTACTTGTTCTATTCCTGCATTTGTATTCCAAAGGGGGTCTAACTATTTTTATTTTTTTTTCTCACTCAACAACCTATGGAAGCTCATCTAGTCTAGAAGATCCAGCCCCTCCCAGCTAGACAACCTAATGCCCAGCCCCTCTTACCTGTAAATCTGCCACTATCACTCGTTATTATGCATGGGGGTGGTTGCTCCACGGAGCGAACCGCAACTGATCCAGAGATCCATTTGATTAGCGCAGGAGGAGCACCGGATGCTCCCTTTTTATTAGCTGCTGAAGCTGAACCAATGGGGCCCGGTGGATATTACGGATCGGTCGACCATGTCACGGTATCACGAAAGGCGAAAGCCGCCAAGCACGAGCGGAGTGGCACAGCGGGTTCAGATATTCAACTCTTCAAGCGGCGGGCAGCACGTGAAGATGACGTGGTCTGCAAGAGACGACGGACGGCGGAGATGAAGCGGCGAGCCGCAGCTCGTGCTCGTTGTGCGCCGAGACGAAGCGGTCGCTCTCGATGACGCCACGCCAGCTACGACAGACGGACTTGAGCCTCCCGAGCGTGCGAGTTGGAAGCCGGCACAGAGCCATCGACAGCGCCTGCAGGTACGACGTCGACGCGAAGAGGACGTCCTCGTACGGCCGGCCAACGGTCTCGAGGCTCTCCTCGTACAGGTCGTCGTCTGCGCAGTAGCCACTGCCGACAAATTTTTATGTCAACTTGTAGAAATTTTTACAATGGGAATGACAGTTTCTTTAAAATACTAGCTATAGAAACTGCTATAGTTTCTTGTATTGGGATTGCCCGAGAAAACGGTTTCTAAACAAGAAACCGACTCTACTCTTCTATCGATGCGGAAGAAAACAACATCTACGACATTAGGGATGTACTCCGTGGTTTCTATCGAGCTTTTTAGATCCGGTGCGCCCTCCCCTTCACCCCTCATTGCCACCATGGCCATTCCCTTCACATACTCCCCATCGCCGCCATGGAGCCCTGGCCGCGGCCTCGACGCTTGCCTCCACGCGCGCGACCATCTCTTCCCTTGCACTGAGGGCGGCCACTCCCTCTCGCCAATGCCCTCGGCAGCGGCCCCCTCCCTCTCACTGGTGCCCTAGGCGGCGGCATGGCCCGACTCGTGCGGAAGGTGCCCCTCGGCAGTGACACGACCTAAGCCCGCGTGGAGGCGCGCCTTCACAGCGGCGAGGCTAGCCGCGTGCGAAGGCCTTCTTCCGAATGCAATGACCGGGGCTATCTTACCGGCACAGGTAGAGTTTTTTTTATAAAGGTAAAGATAAGTCTAAGTCAAAACAAACAAGGTGCCATACGTTCACACACAAAAAAGTATAATTATCATTTTTTAAGAAGTCAAACAGTATAAGGTTTGATCAAAGTTGTACAAAAAAAAAACATTTACAATACAAAATATGTGTTATTAAATTTATTATGTAACATATTTTTCTAGTAGACCTACTTGGACATAATGTTAGTCCTATCTATCTATCTATCTATATATTATATTATAGAGAGGTATTTAATCTTGGTGACCTGCACTGTTGGACAGCAGCCTGTACTTCCCTCACATTTCCCTGTTTATTCTACAGTTCCATCCTATTACCCGTCGGATTCTGCAGCCCGGCAGCCGGATGGCCGCCACGCACGCGTCCAGCAGGCCCACCCTCCCACGCTATCCCAGCGGATTTTTTTTTTCGCGATTCACCCTATCCCAGCGGTCCAGCCCCTCACGAACGCCACCACCAGCACCAGCCTCAATCACACCTCAGCGGTCTCGAAAAAAAGAAAAGAAAAACGCAGCGACGACGGAACCGAGAAAACCCGCCGCTCCTGCAACCTCCGCCGGCCTCGACGCGACACCGACGGAGCACCGCCCCACCTGCGCCCTCCGGCAGCCGCGGCGTCGCCCCGCAGCAGCGCCGAGCCGCCTCCACCCACCTCACCCGCGGCTCCGGCGGCGCACCATCGCAGCAGCTTCGCCGCGGCGCGGCGCCGCAGCAGTGCCGTCGGGTTTACCTGCGCGGAATACCAGCGCCTCCCCCATCCCTTCTCCCCCGCGGTACCCGTCCACGTCTCAGCCGCCGCCGCATGTGCTCGCCCTGCTTTTCCGTATCCCAAGGTGACGACGACTACTGCGCAGCAGCGCGCCACCGTAAGCCGGGTGCTCAGGTCCTCTCGACGGGGCCTTCTTCGGCGACGGGCGCCCCACCAGGTATGCCGACCCCTTCTGTTCCCTTACTGCTGCGCGAAACCAGAGCGCCCAAACCCTAACATATGCTATTTGGCTATTTCTATTCGGATCTCATCTGATTACTGATTTTAGAAGTGTGTTATGCCTACTACCCGCTTCGATTTTTTCATACATATTATCGACCAAACCCTAACCTATGCTATTTGCCTATTTGTAGTCCGATCGCATGTGATTAGAATTTACAGGTTTGTTACGCGTACTACCAGCTTCAATTTTTTCCCCAAAAATTATCGACCATGCGTGCGTGTGAATTTGCAGAAATCCCCACCTCAACCAGGTTTTGCCGCATCGGACCTGGGTGCGACAAATTCGTCCAATCCTTGATTCGTAGAAATCCCCACCTCAACCAGGTTACGCCGCATCGGACCTGGGCGTGACAAATTTGTCCAATCCTTGATTCAAAGAAATCCCCACCTCAACCAGGTTACGCCGCATCGGACCTGGGTGCGACAAATTCGTTCAATCCTTGATTCGTGCGCCTGCCTGCTCTGCTCCATTATCTACCAGTGTTCAGCTACATTTATGCAGGTCAGGGTATGTATGACTTCACATGTATCCTGTGCTTCATGTGTCTGCCAGTATGCCAGTAGAGGGCAATTTGTGGATCCCTGTTTTCAGCATATTCACACAAAGTTGTGCAAACATTTCTTAGGATGGCCTGCGGACCCGCTTTCATCCAAAATCTTATCCATCCATCCAGCCCTTCACCCGACCCTCACCAGGATGGCCTGCGGACCCGCTTTCTCTGAACGCGGGGATGCGTCTCTTTGCACGACTCGAGGATGCGCCGCCTCCACTCGGCGCGCGGCGACCGCCGTCCACTCCTTCCGTGGCTCTGCTTTTTTCGCCGATTCGCCGTAGCCCGCAGCAAGTAAGGTAGTCGGCAGCGCCAGCCTCCAAGGGTCGCGGCTCCATCCAACCGATGCCCCTACCGCCTGGCCCTCAGTCTCCTACCCAAGAAGACGCTGAGCAGGAGCGCGCCGCGCCGCTATATGCAGCAGGAGCACCGCCGCCGGTAGAAGCTCAGCTGATCTACATCGTGTCTCTACAGATCTGTTCCTTCTTAATTGATTTCTTTGTTTCTGGATCGATTCATGGGAGCATTCTTATTTGGTTCCTTTGTTTCTGGTTCGATTCATGGGTGATTTCTTTTGGCTGTGGATTGATTCATGGGAGAGAAACAGTATAGTCTGTGGATCGATTTATTTTGGCTGGGCACGCTCTGGCTTGCTCGGGCTGGGACCCCGTCGTGTATGGAGTCCCGTCTGTCTTGGGGTCAGGGGACGGGAGCAAACCTCCCCTTGAGGTTTGACGGGACGGGATTTCTCTGCCCGTGCGGGGACGGGATGGGGAGGCGATCCCCGACGGGGAATTCCCCGTTGCCATGTCTAGCAGCCCACTTGCATCGCTATTTCTAGTATATCTGGTGTAGTTTAAAGTCTCCTATAAGTATATCTTTTGCATGCTTGGTGTTTTCAGTGAGCTAACAACATAACATTAACATAGAGGCAGCGCCATTTCCTGCTTTAGCTAGTTTTTGTCAGTGACAATGGTCATCCAAGCTACAGGAAAGTTCTCCCTTTTTTTCTGGGGTGTTTGTTTTGTTCCTTTCATCTAAAATCATGAATCAAAATACACAATGACAGATAATGGTATATCTTATATACTATAAAGTTCCTGAATAACACATGGAAGTCAATATAGTTGTTACTTGTTAAGCCTCAAATCCCTTTCACTCTCTGTCCATTTCTTGAGCAATCTTTCCTTGACATTGTAGCCAATATTTGCCCATGCTTGGATTTTAGTATATTTGATTAGTCGTGGATTTCTTGGCACTGATCTGGTGAGATTTTCATGTCTGGGATTCTAGACTGGATTACTTTCCTTGCATTAGAGATACATATATTCCTTGGCACATGATATGGTAAAAAATGACTTCCATGTAGCTTTATTGTTCCTTTTAAGCCCCGTTTGACATCCATAGGCTTATGGCTACTGCCTAATTTTACTGGGTTACATACCATCTGTTTCCTCCATGCATAGTTTTCTTTTGTGATACTTTGCATTTAGAACAAATTTTGGTTCAACTGAGAAGTGTTTGTTTAATCGATAAAGTGGTGAAAGTTGCTGCTTTTCGCATCATTTTTGTGGTTGCCCCTGTTTGAATTTCTTGTTAATTGCATCATGTTATATGTCTCGTTGTTCAATGTAGGTCCCCCCCGCCACACACACACAAATTGTTGCTCATAGGAAGTTGGATAGGGATGCACCATGTGTCTTGGAGCATATGGACAAGGCTGAATATAGAACCCAATAAACCATAAAAAACATGTCTCGTTGTCTGAACATCTAAAAACCTACAAGCCCTTTAGTTACAGTTTGCTCTGCCACATCCCATGTGGAGCTCCTGCCTTTTCAACCTAATTACTGATGAATTCTGTTTTCTTGAAGCTGTATCTATTATCAAATAATCGTACTGTCGACAGAATATCGTCGGCAGTCCTCCGAGAGGTATCCCACGAAGGTAGATTGATCGGCAGAGGTGCGCGTAATCAAGAACAAGAAGGCAATAGAGACACAAGAGTTAGACAGGTTCGGGCCGTCTGCACGACGTAATACCCTATTCCTGTGGTATGTTGGTTTGTATTGGCTATTGTATGATATTGCGTGTGTTTTGAGGGGGTCCCCTACCCGTTTTATATAGCCGGGGGTAGGGTTACAAGTCGGTTAGATCTAGGAGATAACCGGTAAGTAATAACAGATTACAGGAATTACGGGATCGAGCATATCCTAACAGATCTCGTAGCATCTTCAGGATATCGCCCTTGATGTCTTGCGGTACACGCCGAGCAGTACCGTGCACCGTAAGTCTTCATCTTGTGGACTGAACCACCCCTGGCGGCGCAGCCCGTGTAGTCTGCCGTGGGTATCTGGGGTCGTACCCCCCACACGTACTGATTGTATGCTAAAAAAATTTAAGGAACAAAAGCTTTCAAATAGCTTAACTGAAGCTTATGCTGATCTTGCGTGGTCGATGTAGAAATGCTTGAGTACTGGGATAAAATTTTCCTCTACCCATTATCAATGTAGCTAATTTACAAATAAGACGTAGTAGAGTACTCCCTCTGTCCCATAATACTCGACCTTATAGCATTGTGAAGTTGTTCCAAATTAGTTGTCATTCTCACTTCCCAATGCACCTTTCTTTTTTTCAATACATCTCTGTCTCTATCTCTTATGGGAAGGAGGTAGTATGTTTTTCTTATGTAACCTCTTCATAGTTTTTTGTTTGCAGTAGCACATATTAAGGGGAATAGCTCTATGATGCTTTGATCATACAAGTTTCTTTTTAGCCTCAGTTAAACACATTTTTGTTAATTACTTAATTGTGTGTTTGATGTCCTGCTTTGAACTATTGCTTTACATAATTTATTTGTCATCCATATTTAGTTTGAATAGTAGCACTTAGATGGACACCTGATTATTAATGTTGAAAGTACAATCCCAATTTTGCTGTACAATATATCTAACTTCTTATGTTTGATTATGTGCAGGCTTCATAAGTATTGTTGCTTTATTGCTGCAATATTATTGTGCACAATGCCATCGACCTTACTTGATGGTCTCCCTAACGAAGTTGCTCTCCAGTGCCTTGCACGGGTGCCATTCTTGTTCCATCCGATGCTTCAGTTGGTTTGTCGCTCTTGGCGAGCATCAGTTTGCAGTGGCGAACTTTTCAAAATTCGGAATCAGATTGATGCGACAGAAGAGCTCTTGTGTGTGTTGGCGTTTGAACCAGAAAACATGTGGCAACTTTATGATCCCCTACGAGACAAGTGGATAACTCTCCCTGTCATGCCATCTCAGATTAGGAACATAGCCCGCTTTGGAGTGGCCTCAGTTGCTGGCAAGCTCTATGTAATTGGCGGTGGCAGTGATCGAGTTGATCCGCTTACTGGAGATCACGACAGGATCTTTGCAAGCAATGAGGTTTGGTCTTATGATCCGCTCCACCGAGTGTGGTCCCAGAGGGCTCCTATGCTTGTGGCTAGAGCGATGTTTGCTTGTTGTGCATTGGATGGGAAAATAATCGTCGCAGGAGGCTTCACTAACTGCCGCAAATCGATATCAAAGGCTGAGGTCTATGACCCTGAAGCTGGCCTATGGGAGCCTCTCCCTGACCTTCGTCTGGCTCACAGCTCTGCATGTACTGGACTTGTCATCAAGGGTAAGATGCATGTATTGCATAAAGGTCTATCGACAGTGCAGATTCTGGAAGATGGTGGCAGTCATTGGGCTGTTGAGGATTTTTCTTGGCTGCAAGGCCCGATGGCGATGGTTGGTGGAGAGCTGTATGTGCTGAGTAACAGCTGTATTATGAAGCAACGTGGTGAGAATTTCCCTGATAAGATGGTGTCGTGCGCATCTGAGTTTCAGAGCAGGATCGGTTTCGGGATGATTGGTATGGGTGACAACATATATTTGGTTGGGGGAGTGATTGGACCTGGGCCGAGAAACCAATGCATCAAGCCGCTATCAGATGTTGATATCTTGAACGTCACAAGTGAGAGACCAACCTGGAGACCAGGGTCACCGATGACACATTGTCGAGGGAGCATCTGCGGCTGCGCTTTGTTGAGGATTTAGCCTCTTCCCAGTGTGATAATGTGGTATTCCACCATTGCTGAACTGATTGGAGAAGTCCTAAGTTTTATTTTATTTTCAAAAGAGTTGTTAATTACGCTTTCCCTTTGGATCCCCTGTTGTAGCATTGAGGGCATGACTCAATGTCGGATTGCCAATGAGATATTATATACTATATTGACAGATTGGTGTTCCGAAGCGCATTATATGATTCATCATTTTCATATGGAATTTACATGCTTAGGTGCTGTCTAAATGACACCTTGCTGATCTGAATCGCTTCTGCTGCGAGATTGCTGCCCCCCCCCCCATGTATTGCTGGAGTGGCATTAGAGAATACGGTAATAAGGTGCACAATAATTCTGCGCGACCTTATTTAGCTTTGCGCGTTCTGCTGCCCTATCCAGGATGGCAGGGGAGTCTACGACCCAACAATAGTCTACGATCCACCCGATGTTCGACAGCAGCAGTAAGCGGTTGTTGCTGCAGCTGTGACTTTTTTTCCCTGTCTCAATTCACTGTACTAATACTAACAACACCGTAAGGCTGCAACAACATCTTATTGCTGCAGCCGAACAGGGTTGTCATGGGACTATTAACTAAGCGAAGCTGTGGGACCGTGGAGTTTTTTTTCCAAGTTTGCGTTTTTTTTTGTTAATTTGTACATTCACTTTGGCCAAACAACCCAAATACGAAAATATGAGAGATTTAATCTTTTCTTTTTTCCATTCCTCAAATGATGTGATTTCTTAATTCTTTATACGAACTCTATTCATGACATAACATGCCATCAAAATAGCCTCAACCTACCATTCCTTAGATAGACCCACTGTCTCCGACATGGCGTTAACCAACTCAGTTAGAGTGCGGTTCTTTCTTTCGACAATCCCATTGGACTGTGGTGAATATGGCGGTGTACTCTCATGAATAATTCCATGTTCTACACAGAAATCAGAAAATTCACTTTGAAAAATATTCTCCACCAGGATTAGACCTTAACCGTTTAACTTTCCTCTCAAGTTGACTTTCTACTTCAGCTTTATAGATCTTAAAGTAATAAAACACTTCATCTTTTGTTTTTAACAGGTACACATAGCAAAATCTGGTACAATTGTCTATAAAAGTCATGAAGTATCTTTTGACACCTTTAGTCAACTCCTCATTCATCTCACATGGATCGGAATGGACTAGTTCTAATGGCGCCAAGTTCCTCGTCTCCACAGCCTTGTGAGGCTTACGAGGTTGCTTAGATTTCACACACACATGTCACTTAGAACCTTTGACCAAATTAATTTTCAGGATTAAATTAAGATTTACAAGCCGCGATAGACAACAAAAATTAACATGACAAAGACGTGAATGCCAAATATTTGACCCATCAGGGATAATAGCATTGTTCACAATTTTATTACACACATCATCATGCAAGTATAAGCGGAACAAGCCTCCGCAATCATAACATTTACCAACAAAAGTTCCATACTTTGACAGTACATATTTATTGGACTCGAAGACAATTTTATAACCATCACGACAACAATGAGAACCGCTAACTAGATTCTTTTTGATGGAGAGGACATGATGCACGTTCTTCAGCAGCACCGTCTTTCTCGAAGTGAACTTCAGAATGACCGTACCAACATCAAGAACATACGCATGGGACCCATTCCCCCATCAGCAAGGCTCCAGTCCCGCCGACCTGATAAAAAGAAAACAAAGAGGCATCAACACACACATAAATATTAGCCCTAGTGTCCATCCACCACTCAGACGAATGACAAACTGAAAGAACAGTAGGTAAAGAATTACCATATCCATATGTTCCTCCTTCAGTCTCACTAACAACCATGTTTGCAGATTTCTTCTCTTGCTTAAATTTGCGGTCTGGGCATGAACTTGCCCAATGCTCATCACTCCCGCAAACAAAGCAACTACCATCTTTGTTGTTCTTTTTCTTCTTAAAAGTGGTTGTTTGTTTAGGCTTTGAGTTGTTCTCTTGCTTATTCTTCTTCTTATTACGAGATGCATTTGAATTTTTCTTCTGCACCATATTGGCACTAGAAGACTCAACGTCTTTCCCACGCGTGTCTTTTGCTCTCGCCCTCTCTCCAACATCAAGGGACCCAATAAATTTAGCCACGCTAAACTTTTGTCTCTTGTGTTTTAAAGAGGTAGCAAAATCCCTCCAAGAAGGTGGTAGCTTAGCGATTATACCGTCGGCCACAAACTTATCGGGCAACACACATGAAAACTGTTTGAGTTCCTTAGCCAGTGCCTGTATCTCATGAGCTTGTTCGACCACAGAATTGTTGTCAACCATCTTGTAGTCAAACAGTTGCTCCATAACGTACAGCTCGCTACTGGCGTCAGAAACACCAAACTTAGCATCAAGTGCATCCCATAATTCCTTGCCTAACATGTAACGGAGGTAGTTGTCCTCATACTTGCTATGAAGTGCACTAATCACGGCGCCTCGAAACAGGTTATCAGCTACCTTGAACTTTTCCTCCTCCTTAGGAGTAAATTGTTCAGGTTTTCCCTGTGCGGCTTGATAGCAGTTCATAGCAGTAAGCCACAACACCATCTTAGCACACCATGTCTTGTAATTTGTTCCATCAAAATAATTTGGCTTCAAAGCAGCAGCAAAACTACTAACAGAAAATTACCTAATATCAGGTTTTTGGATTGTTAGAAATTTAGGCAATTTCATGTTAAAATTAATCCAGAAAAATAATAACAAATTTGTGATGACAAATATGTGCACGTGTGTGATTTTAGTACTACTCAGATTAGCAGCAAATATGTTGATGAACATCATACTGATCATAGCGAAAAAGAGATTGAACTTAACCAATTTAAGAATAGAGATGTACCTTGCGGAGGGACCCATGCTAAGGCACTGGTGGCTCCAGACCCACTCATGGTGAGTTGCTCGAAATCGCAGACCATAGTCGGTACAGGAAGATGTACAATGTACCATCCCTCAAACGTCCACCGAAAAGTAGACGAAGCCGATCCGAGAAAGAATGGGCACCACCACGAAGGAGATGGAGACGTTCTGATGAAGATGAAGACGACGAGCGGTCGTGGAGACGCTCCCTAAAAACCTGATCGCCTGCACACACCCGAGCAGGTGTCCTGATGCGAACGCTGGTTTTGGAGGCTTGCTCTCCCAAACCTCCGAGCGCGCAGAGGATGGGACGGGGAGTACTCAAATGCAACTCGACCGGAGGAAGGAGTGGTATTGCGCGTGAGGCAACAGGGAGATGTGAGGGAAGGTAATGCCAAAGAGATCATGGAGACGAAGAGTCGAAGTGATTACTGAGTAATCACCACCGTAATGGAGGGTAACAGACCCATAAGTAACTCCTCCACATTAGCGCATGTACCCCTTCCTCTTTCTTAGCCAGCCCAAGTGGCAAAACCAACCCACACCCACGCACATTAGCGCTTATACCCCTTCCTCTTCCTTAGGCAGCCCAAGTGGTAAAACCGACCCACACCTGCACGACACGCATCGCTCGGCTCGGCGGCGGCGGCGGCGCGCGCACGTGTGGCACGCCTTTGGCCTCTTTCAACTTCTCTATAGGTGCACAAGTGTGTATCCTTTTTAAGTTGAGTCAACGATCAGTCAAAATCTCATACGGGACTAAAACTATATTGTAACACATCATTTAATATGGCCCTGGAATTAATTAATTTATTAAATAAAATATGGGCCTAAACCCATATAATATTCAACAAGGATCGATGCTTTGTCCACCTGCCAATTTTTTTTAAAAAAAAAAGCTTCAAGTTTTGATACGAACGAACAAACGTTCTCAAATCATCACGGAAGGATAAAAAAAATTGATGGCAGATATCTTCATTGCCTTGTGAATGGACGGAACCAGCGACTTGAGGATGAGGAACATCTCGTTGAGCTTCTCGCGGCGCTTTCGCTCTGATATGACGTGATTCTTGATGCCACTTATTTCCTGCGCTGTTCCCGTCGTCGTGCCCCGCCGCCACCACAGTTGGACCTAGTAGCTCTGCTGCCGGCCACCACTTTCTTCAGCAATTCCTGCGGCTCTTCGATGACCGGCACCGCTACCGCTTCATCGGAGCACGACTGCGAGGAACTCGTCCAAGCCATGAAACTGGTCGCGCGAGAGCGGTCAACTAGTGCGCTTGAGGTGTCGGCAGCGTTGTTAGTAGTAGCCCCCCGGGGGCGCGGTGGCTGCGGGGACGACGGGACTTCGAAATTAGACCCGTCCACTACGATGAACCTATCCTCTAGTGGTAGTGGCCGCACGTCCATTTCCTCGCAGAGGCTGTAGAAGTCGTCGATCTCCTTCGTGATGTACTCCAGGCTTGAATTGAACAGGCTGACGGGTTCATTTCCGGCGGCAGTCATCGTCTCCATGGCATTGTGACCGAGGTCCTCGAACACAACAATGTCTGCGACCTCGCCGGCTTCGTTTGCTGACGGGTTGGAGCTCGGCTCTTGCAAGTATATCGGACATTGCGGCTCCAAGAAAGCTGCGGTTGCTCGGCTGACTAAGTCCAGGTCCTCCGGCACCTGGCAATATCATTTAGTTTGGTGATACTAATATCATTGTAAAATTTCTCCTTTTCAGGCCCCGTTTGGCTTGCTGAAACTTGGCTGAAAACACTGTTCTGGCTGAATTGTTGTGAGAGAAAAACACTGTTCCGACTGAAAAAACTAAGATAAATAGTACGGATTATAAGATAAGCCGAACGAGCCACTATATTGCCAGTGAACAACTGAACATACCGTATCAGTGGTACCCAGCTCAAGCACGCCATCCATAAAGGGGATGCAGACGATTGACTGCGGAAATTAAATACGATCCAGGGTGCCGTTAGTTGTAGCAGTGAGAAATCTTCAGACTACACAGTCTGAAAGTGCCCTGTGTAATGTTTCCGACGAGACGAAGCATGGAAAGCGCTTACCTGAATGGACGCGCTCTGCTTGACCGTACGTAGGCACCCAAGGCCACACATGCAGGAACCAAACACGTAGTTCACGATGATTCAACAAACAAATATTGCAACCGCGCGACTAGTGAAAAACATGCATGAAAGGCAAAAATATATGGGTGTTGCTCAAATTCATGTGCCTGAATTTTGTCTTCTTTTCAGACGATGGTTATTGCATACATTTTAGGTTAAAATTGCAGCTTTAGTCTGTTGTAATTTGAGTATGCATAATTTGCAATTTTTGGATCCGAGAATAAAAAACTCGATAGACAAAACTACAAACCTGACAAAATCTAATAAATGTTGACACAAAGACAATTAACAATTTATAATCTTTCTCTATAGTTAGACAAGGACAAAAAGTTAATATATTGTAACACAAAGACAATTAACAAATTATAAACAAATTACAAGAGAACAAATACAATGTGGTTGTGCCACATGGCCAGCATGTCGTCTGATGTAACTCAAATTCTCAGGCACATGACGTTTAGAAAAGATGAAAATATATAGACGAGACACGGAGAATATAATGCAGATCGAGCGGTCTTTCCCGTCAGAACAACTAAGAAATGCGCATGCATACCTTGGCCAGGAGCGCGCGGGGGAAGGCTTTGCTGCCAGCGAGGTGCGCGTTGCACAGCCAGACATGCTCGTTGCTCTTAAAACTCGTGCCGGGCAACCTGTGGCAGCACAAAAAGCATAGGTCATGCACATCACGAGCATGTCTGGATCGGCGAGGTGCTCTCAAGGTGCACGCTCTCTCCCTCTCTTGTTAGTCTCGTACACTCATCTAGATCGGGGAACGGCGGGGGAGAGCATTAGAGATGCCAGAGTTGGCCGTGTGGTGCGGCGGACGCTGGATGTGTGACACGGAGGGGAGGTGGATACGTTGCTGCACAAACATCTCCCGTGCAGTCCGATGGTGGATTTCCTCCACGCGCATGCTGTAGTAAAGTTCAATATATATTCATCGAGATGAGGATGCTACATTGTGTTGCATTTATTGTTCGTGGAAGAAGACGGGAACCGAAGAAAAAACAGAACGAACATACAGGAGTTGGGTCAATACTGACCATCGGACGGATAAAGAAAGGCATACCCAGTAACATGTACTAATAACCAGTATTCTATTTGTTTCAAATTATAAGTCGTTTTGATTTTTTTTTAAAGAATTTGCTATGTCCATAAATATGTGTTGTTTAGATACATAGAAAAATTTGATGTAGAAAAATAGTCAAAATAACTTATGATTTGGAACAGATGGAGTAAGTGCTACGTTGTGTGCTTGTCAATGCCGATGTATGTGCTTGTCACATCTTTCTCTTGATTTAAATGGAGCAATATTCTCATATGTATGTGCTTGTTGATACCGATGTGAATTGTAATAATATACTCCATCCGTTTTAAATTATAAGTCGCTTTGATTTTTTTTTGTATATTCATTTTGCTATGCATCTAGATCTAATATTATGTCTAGATACATAGTAAAATGGATAAACCAAAAAAGTCAAAGCGACTTATAATTTGGAACGGAGAAAGCATGTCTATTGACAAAGATGCTACGTTGTGTTATATTTGTTGCTCGTTTGAGAAGACGGTAGCCAAGAAAACAGAATGAACATACAGGGGCTGGCGGCCTAGGTCAATAGTGACGATGTGACGGATAAAGAAAGACATACGCAATAACAAGTAGTACACTAATACTAGTACTAAACGGAGGGAGTAAATGCTACCTACAGAGGAAAAATGACACTTGAACTTCCTCGAAAGTGTTGGGTGATATTACAAACCGATACTTATTACTTGGCCATAAGTGACAGCTGACAGGTGCTTATAGTGATGTGGTCCTATTGACTGTTACATTTAAGTGATGAATTAGTCACGCGTGTATTTTTTTAACTTGTCATCAATGACGCACGGGGTGACAAGACGCCGTCACTACTGACATTTCTTTTTCATGAAGTGACTGGCCGGGAAACTGCTTGTTGTACGCCATAAAAGAATTGTTAATAAATTTTTTAAATGATGAATCTGTCACGGTCCTGCCCGAAGACCTTTCACTATGTTTTTAATTAGATGAAACGGTTACATCGCACCTATATTTATAGTTCGTAGAGGACTTATATCCTAACCAAATGAAGAGTCTCTATAGATTTGGACCCTCCTTTCCTAATAAACCAATTCTATTTTATTTTATTAAAAAATCTTTATTCTAAATTTTCATCTAAATTGGAATCTCCCGGATAGACGTACGCTACAGTACCCACGGGGGTACTGTTCACACCAGGCCCTATTGGCCAGCTTTGGGGCCCATCAGGGCGCCTTGGCCATCCAGGGCTTTCGGGCTTTGCTGGGCTCAGCCAGAGGCTCGTATTTAGGCCTGGAATAACATGATGTTCACTCATATAAAAGCGTTTGTGTACTACTAGTATTCATTTGCCCTAACTTTTCCAAAATGTTTTAAATGATCTAGACTAGAGGAGTAGTAGACATGCTGCTTGTACGTTTCCAAGGTCTCAATGTCTCATAGCAGCAGGACGATTGGACGAAGACGCATAGCGCGTGACGGCAGCAGGACGATTGGACGAAGACGCATAGCGCGTGACTGCGGAGAACCATGTGCGAAGGTGAAGCTACGGCTACGAACCACCAGTGTGCAGTATAGAAATAACCGACACGCCCCTGGCTCCTCTCGGAGTAAATTTCGCAGGGTCCATTGGTCGCCGTCTCGAACACAGAATCAGACTATCTGAGTGATCGGGGCTTCGGGGCTTGGGAGAGCACTGCACAACCTATTAGCTGTCGGGCAATGATTTTTGCATGTCAGAGCCTGCTCCAGGGAGGCAAATAAAATTAGGTTTTGATCAGATGATTTCTGCTTTTAGTTTGAGTAGCGTTTTTTTTCTGGACGAAGGGAGTACATGTTTCCGTCCGAACTTCTTTTTCTTGACAAAAATTGAAGTGCAGAACCCTGCAAAAACACCTGACAAAAATGTGTTGTATAGCACGATTTGGGCCCTTCTCCGCAAGAAATACAACTTCGCTTCGATTCATGAAGCTCTCAGCTGTCCCTAAATCGCTTCCCTATAGCTTTACGAAGAGCCTCGCTGATCATCCAGGGCACGACGGCACCGGAGCCTGCAAACTGCATAGAAATTGAACAGAAACAACTGCATCAGTAAACCAAACTTTCCAACCAGCAAGAAGTCAAGGGTGAGCTACATGACTGCTAATTAACCAGAGGAGTATTGCAATTTGCATTTCTTAGTTAGCTGGTGATACCTGAGCTCGTATCTTAAGCCCCATGAAGCCATCTGGTGCCGAAGCCTGAACCGAGAGAACGTCCAAATGGAGGCTCTTGATGGCGTCGAACACTCGCGTCATCAGGAGCTCCTCCCACCGGCATTGCACCTCTAGGAGCACGTCCCTGTCCGAGACGGCGACGGTGACGTTGCTGGTGCCGTCCTTGGGGAGGACCCAGGGGTGCTCCTTCTCCACGTCACCGCCGAAATCTGGGCTCTTCCTCTTGGAGCCCGCACAGAGTTTCTTGCTGACACACTCGTTGCCACGGGCTTTTGTTATTGGCCTTGTCGTTTCGAATGGACGCGATGTAAGTTCCCTACTGGACTCCAGCTCTTGTACC
Source organism: Miscanthus lutarioriparius (assembly GCA_904845875.1). Lineage (NCBI taxonomy): Eukaryota > Viridiplantae > Streptophyta > Magnoliopsida > Poales > Poaceae > Miscanthus > Miscanthus lutarioriparius. Next base: position 270,118 of record CAJGYO010000081.1, read on the forward strand.
CTTCGCTGAAGCTCCTTGAGGTAGGCTATAGTTTCGGCGAGGACTGATGCTTTGTCCACCTGCCAAATTTTTTTTAAAAAAAAACGTCTTCAACTTTTGAACTTTTGATAAGCAAACAAATGTTCTCAAATCAACACGGAAGGATAAAAAATTGACGTTGTGTTCTTCAGTACCTTGTGAATGGACGGAACCAATGACTTGAGAATGAGGAACATCTCGTTGAGCTTCTCCCGGCGCTTTCGCTCTGACATGACGTGATTCTTGATGCCACTTTCCTGGGCTGTTCCCGTCGTGCTCGTGCCCACACCACCACCATAGTTCGCCCAAGCATCGCGGCCTGCCACCACTTTCTTCAGCAATTTCTGCGGCTCTTCGATGACCGGCACTGCCGCAGCTTCATCGGAGCACAACTGCGAGGACCTCGTCCACGACATGAAACTGGTCGAGCGAGAGCCATCAGCTAGGTTCCCCTGGGGCGCTGGTTGCGGGGACGAGGGGACTTCGAAATTAGACCCGTCCATGATCCAGCCATCCTCTAGTGGTAGTGGCTGCACGTTCATTTCCTCGCAGAGGGTATAGAACTCGTCGATCTCCTTCGAGATGTGCTCCAGGCTTGCGTTTGACAGGCTCTCCGCTTCTCCTAGCTCCTGTCCGTCTCCCCCAGCGACGGCAGCAATCGTCTCCATTTCCATGGCATTGTGATCGAGGTCCTCGAACACAACCATGTCGTCTGCTGCGGCCTCGCCGGTTTCGTTTGCTGACGGGGGGTTGGAGCTCGGCTCTTGCTCTTCGGAGTATGTCGGACATTGCGGCTCCCAGAAAGCTGCGGTTGCTCGGCTGACCAAGTCCGGATCCTCCAACAACTGGCAATATCATTTACAGCAGTTTGGTTAAATACTACCTGATCTCCAGGAGAATTAGGCACAATGAAAAATAAATAAAAAATCTAGCTGTTATTTACGCTCCTCTTCCGGTTCAGCTAGCTGTTATTTTCAGATAATAATGTATACAATATATATATAAATGGCTAGTGAAGTGAACAACTGAACATACCGTATCAGTTGTCCCCAGCTCAAGCACGCCACCCATGAGCGGGATGCAGACGATTGACTGTGGAAATTAAAACGATCCAGGATTCAGTTACACGTTGCAGTCAGAAATCTGCAGACTACACAGTCCGGAAGTGCCCTGTGTTTGTGTTTCCGACGAGACGAAGCATGAAAATCGCTTACCTGAATGGACGCGCTCTGCTTGAAAGGCCACACATGCAGGTACCACACACATAGTTCATGATGATTCAACAAAGATCGCAACCGACTAGTGAAAACATGAATGAAAGGCAGAAATATATATAGACAAGACACGGAGAATGCAGATCGAGAGGTGTTTCCAGTCAGAACTGAGAAACATGCATGCATACCTTGGCCAGGAGCGCGCGGGGAAGGCTTTGCTGCCGGCGAGGTGCGCGTTGCATAGCCAGACATGCTCGTTGCTCGCAAAACTCCTGCCCGGCAACCTGTGCCAGCACGAAAAAAATTTGTTACCATCTATTTTCAGGGGCATCAGCTATATATATATGCTTGTTGTATCGAGCAGTAATCGATACCCTTGGCCAGGCCGGAAGGCGTAGGTCATGCAGATCACGTAGTACCACTCGGTGTCGCCTGAGGTCCTCCGGCGACAGCGAGCCGACCAACCTCGCCGGCGCCGCTCGACGGTCGCACTCGCCGGACAGGAGGGCCTCGTACAGCTCCCGGAGCTGCTCGCTCCTCTGCATCACGAGCTGGTCGGCTGTCAGCTCCACGGAGTTGGAGATCTTCCGCGTCTTCACCTCGCCGTTGTAGAACCCGTCCGTCCACGTCAGCACCCTGCAACCAGATTTTCTCATCCGACTTCTAAGGGCGTCCCCAACGGTGTCCAGCTCAGCAAGCTAGGAGGAGCACCAGGCCAATCAGGAGGAGAGAGAGACAGAAAATCCACAGCGCCAGCGAGGAGGAATCGCTTAGCTCGCACGTTTCTCGAGAGTTTTCAAGTCCCTGATATACCTCACCACTATCTGACTTTTATTTTTTTAATTGTTATTAGGCTATATACGTTAACCGGCGATTTACCAAGACCGTTGCGGACGCTCTAAGGGAAAACTTTTTATACAGTATATAGTAGTACTAGGTATCTATACCTCCTATCTGTATATGTGTGTGTCTTTTCCCAAAAAAAAATTATGACCCTAAAATGTATCACTTTTTGTACATTTGATTGAAAGTCCAATATTAAAAGGCGGGTGAGATGATAAAACCATATTTGAATTTCTTAATGTTTTTTCTCTGTGGAGATTTTTTTTTGGTTTCCTCTAACATCATTTCTTCTTTGCACCTTTTTTATTTGTCGTTCTCGCTTACGAGAAGTCAACGACTCAACTTTGACCAAATATATTAATATTTATAGTACATAATTAGTATCATTAGATAGGTCGTTGAATTTATTTTTATAATAAACTTAATTGGAGATAAAAGTATTTTCTACAAACCTAATGATGCTTGAGAAAGTTTGACCAATCGTTTTTCCATAGCTGACAGATAAAAAAGGGTAGAAAAGTATAGCATTATATTATTTAGAATAAAATAAATATGCCCTCAGATACATAGTGTTCCCTTTTATCGGATGAGACAGAAATCTTTATTGCGAGATGTGCATCTGTCAACATGACTTTTTATATTATTTTAATATAAGTATTGAATGCATGATATATGAATTACTCCTTCCGTTATCTAGACATGACTTATATCTAGGTAATGCGTAGCAAAAGCTACAAATCTAGAGAAAATAAAAGCATTTATAGTTTGGAACAGAGGGGTATTAATTATTAGCATATTTTGAAATATAAATATTAGCAGGAATTTCTTTGGAAAACTCAAAGTGTAGTAGAGTTTCACAAGCTTATATATGGACCTCAACTTTTTAGATTTTGTTGTCGTTGAATATTTAGTAGTTTCACCAAAGAAGAACAGAATCAATGGCTCTGTTTCATTGTTATATAAGCCGCTTGTCTTTGATTTGTATGACTAATTTGTTGGGAGAGAAATATAATTGCATTCATGGTGATAAAGCCCGGCTTATAATGGCAGCCAACGGCTTATAATTGTTAGTATTTGCTAAAACGTGTGAAAGAAGAATTTTCTTGAGAGACAGAATAATAAATGGCTTTACTAGTTTCCAGTTGCTCATACGTACACTTCTATTAGTCTGTGATCTAAACTTGCATATAGTTTCAGCTCAAAACTGTGGTATTACAAGTGGAAAGATGGGAGTTGTCCAGTTTGGTAATGGTAATAACACTGCATATATATGTCCTGTTTCGCTAGCGATAAGCCATAATTCGCAAAAAGATTGTTGGTTGATTTGTTGTGAGAGAAAAAATCTGTTCATTGGTTAAAAAATGCGAACATAAAGCCTGCAGGCGTACATATGGCGATAGCTACAAGTGGAAAGACGTCTCAAAAGAAAACTACAAGTGGAAAGATGGGAGTTCCCAGGTAGAGAAGACACATCACGTGACGACGTGAGTTGAAAATCGATCCAGTACTCTCTTAAATCGAGGAGATTGAAGAGTAGGAGTAACAAAGTTTCATTCAGTAACTAAATTGGATGTAAAACCTGGCGACATCATTGCAAACAGAAAAAAAACTAACCATTTTCTGCAAAAACGATAAGTAAATGACTACAATCGCATCACCGGATCCGACTCCCTTTATTTGATATGTATGTATGCGCTGGGAGCCTGGGATATAAAGCTCATGCAAATGATGTGACGACTGACGATCATTCATCAAAGTTGCAGAAAACTGCCAAGCAAATATCAACTGTATATTATTAAGACTTCAATTTACCCTGGTTGAGTGCTTGAAATGGACCAGAAGAGGGCATAGCTCCAGTTGATGCTCCTCGCGGCTGCAGCGAGCTGGTTCCTCAACTGCCTCTCTGCAGGCTGCAGCAGCTCTTCTTCCTGAACCGGGAAGCTGAAAGCGCCATGGCGCGCCTTACTATCCCTTCACGCAGAAGCCAGAAACTGATGATGTTACTATAAGAGACGGAGAAGAAGATCATTAGAAGAATATAATTCCAGCTCGTGCAATTTGCAAGTAACCATTTTCATTTCGTGTACCTGATACTGTAGTCTGTAGGCTCTAGCTGCACAAAGTGACAAAGAGAGTACAACAACTCGATTCAAGATCAGTATTATATTGCTTATTATTATCTACTGATCATCAGACGATCCC